>JAXIVJ010001005.1:0-160252 GCA_036785665.1 Chirona hameri
CCTATCTCCCACCTTAACCTCCCCTCTACGCAGACCCCTCCTATCTCCCACCTTAACCACCCTCCCTGCAGGCCCCTCCTATCTCCCACCTTAACCTCCCCTCTACGCAGACCCCTCCTATCTCCCACCTTAACCACCCCTCCCTGCAGGGACCTCCTATCTCCTACCTTAACCACCCTCCCTGCAGACCCCTCCTACCTCCCACCTTAACCACCCCTCCCTGCAGGTCCCTCCTATCTCCCACCTTAACCACCCCTCCCTGCAGGTCCCTCCTATCTCCCACCTTAACCACCCCTCCCTGCAGACCCCTCCTATCTCCCACCTTAACCACCCCTCTACGCAGACCCCTCCTATCTCCCACCTTAACCACCCTCCCTGCAGGTCCCTCCTATCTCCCACCTTAACCACCCTCCCTGCAGGCCCCTCCTATCTCCCACCTTAACCTCCCCTCTACGCAGACCCCTCCTATCTCCCACCTTAACCACCCCTCCCTGCAGGTCCCTCCTATCTCCCACCTTAACCACCCCTCTACGCAGACCCCTCCTATCTCCCACCTTAACCTCCCCTCCCTGCAGGCCCCTCCTATCTCCCACCTTAACCTCCCCTCTACGCAGACCCCTCCTATCTCCCACCTTAACCACCCTCCCTGCAGGTCCCTCCTATCTCCCACCTTAACCGCCCTCCCTGCAGGCCCCTCCTATCTCCCACCTTAACCTCCCCTCTACGCAGACCCCTCCTATCTCCCACCTTAACCACCCCTCCCTGCAGGTCCCTCCTATCTCCCACCTTAACCACCCCTCTACGCAGACCCCTCCTATCTCCCACCTTAACCTCCCCTCCCTGCAGGCCCCTCCTATCTCCCACCTTAACCTCCCCTCTACGCAGACCCCCCCTATCTCCCACCTTAACCACCCCTCCCTGCAGGTCCCTCCTATCTCCCACCTTAACCTCCCCTCTACGCAGACCCCTCCTATCTCCCACCTTAACCTCCCCTCCCTGCAGGCCCCTCCTATCTCCCACCTTAACCTCCCCTCTACGCAGACCCCTCCTATCTCCCACCTTAACCACCCTCCCTGCAGGTCCCTCCTATCTCCCACCTTAACCACCCTCCCTGCAGGTCCCTCCTATCTCCCACCTTAACCACCCTCCCTGCAGGCCCCTCCTATCTCCCACCTTAACCTCCCCTCTACGCAGACCCCTCCTATCTCCCACCTTAACCACCCTCCCTGCAGGTCCCTCCTATCTCCCACCTTAACCTCCCCTCTACGCAGACCCCTCCTATCTCCCACCTTAACCACCCCTCCCTGCAGGTCCCTCCTATCTCCCACCTTAACCACCCTCCCTGCAGGTCCCTCCTATCTCCCACCTTAACCTCCCCTCCCTGCAGGTCCCTCCTACCTGCCACCTTAACCACCCTCCCTGCAGGGACCTCCTATCTCCCACCTTAACCACCCTCCCTGCAGGTCCCTCCTATCTCCCACCTTAACCACCCCTCCCTGCAGGTCCCTCCTATCTCCCACCTTAACCACCCTCCCTGCAGACCCCTCCTATCTCCCACCTTAACCACCCTCCCTGCAGGGACCTCCTATCTCCCACCTTAACCTCCCCTCTACGCAGACCCCTCCTATCTCCCACCTTAACCACCCTCCCTGCAGACCCCTCCTATCTCCCACCTTAACCACCCCTCCCTGCAGGCCCCTCCTATCTCCCACCTTAACCACCCTCCCTGCAGGTCCCTCCTATCTCCCACCTTAACCTCCCCTCCCTGCAGGTCCCTCCTACCTGCCACCTTAACCACCCTCCCTGCAGGGACCTCCTATCTCCCACCTTAACCACCCTCCCTGCAGGTCCCTCCTATCTCCCACCTTAACCACCCCTCCCTGCAGGTCCCTCCTATCTCCCACCTTAACCACCCTCCCTGCAGACCCCTCCTATCTCCCACCTTAACCACCCCTCCCTGCAGGACCTCCTATCTCCCACCTTAACCTCCCCTCCTGCAGGTCCCTCCTATCTCCCACCTTAACCTCCCCTCTACGCAGACCCCTCCTATCTCCCACCTTAACCTCCCCTCTACGCAGACCCCTCCTATCTCCCACCTTAACCACCCCTCCCTGCAGGGACCTCCTATCTCCCACCTTAACCACCCTCCCTGCAGGGACCTCCTATCTCCCACCTTAACCACCCTCCCTGCAGGTCCCTCCTATCTCCCACCTTAACCACCCTCCCTGCAGGCCCCTCCTATCTCCCACCTTAACCACCCTCCCTGCAGGCCCCTCCTATCTCCCACCTTAACCTCCCTCTATGCAGACCCCTCCTATCTCCCACCTTAACCACCCTCCCTGCAGGCCCCTCATATCTCCCACCTTAACCTCCCCTCTACGCAGACCCCTCCTATCTCCCACCTTAACCACCCTCCCTGCAGACCCCTCTTATCTCCCACCTTAACCACCCTCCCTGCAGGCCCCTCCTATCTCCCACCTTAACCTCCCCTCTACGCAGACCCCTCCTATCTCCCACCTTAACCACCCCTCCCTGCAGGACCTCCTATCTCCCACCTTAACCACCCTCCCTGCAGGGACCTCCTATCTCCCACCTTAACCACCCTCCCTGCAGGTCCCTCCTATCTCCCACCTTAACCACCCTCCCTGCAGGCCCCTCCTATCTCCCACCTTAACCTCCCCTCTACGCAGACCCCTCCTATCTCCCACCTTAACCACCCCTCCCTGCAGGTCCCTCCTATCTCCCACCTTAACCACCCCTCCCTGCAGGTCCCTCCTATCTCCCACCTTAACCACCCCTCCCTGCAGGTCCCTCCTATCTCCCACCTTAACCTCCCCTCTACGCAGACCCCTCCTATCTCCCACCTTAACCACCCCTCCCTGCAGACCCCTCCTATCTCCCACCTTAACCTCCCCTCTACGCAGACCCCTCCTATCTCCCACCTTAACCACCCCTCCCTGCAGGGACCTCCTATCTCCCACCTTAACCACCCTCCCTGCAGACCCCTCCTATCTCCCACCTTAACCACCCTCCCTGCAGGTCCCTCCTATCTCCCACCTTAACCACCCTCCCTGCAGGCCCCTCCTATCTCCCACCTTAACCTCCCCTCTACGCAGACCCCTCCTATCTCCCACCTTAACCACCCCTCCCTGCAGGGACCTCCTATCTCCCACCTTAACCACCCTCCCTGCAGGTCCCTCCTATCTCCCACCTCAGCCCTTCTCTCTCCTCCCTGCAGGCCCCCTCTGCCGCCCCCTTAACCACCCCTCCCTGCAGGCCCCTTCTACCCCCATCTTAACCACCTTCCCTGCAGGTCCCTCCTATCTCCCACCTTAACCACCCCTCCCTGCAGGTCCCTCCTATCTCCCACCTCAGCCCTTCCTCTCCTCCCTGCAGGCCCCTTGTGTCCCCACCTTAACCACCCTCCCTGCAGGTCCCTCCTATCTCCCACCTTAACCACCCTCCCTGCAGGGACCTCCTATCTCCCACCTTAACCACCCTCCCTGCAGGTCCCTCCTATCTCCCACCTTAACCACCCCTCCCTGCAGGTCCCTCCTATCTCCCACCTTAACCACCCTCCCTGCAGGGACCTCCTATCTCCCACCTTAACCACCCTCCCTGTAGGGACCTCCTATCTCCCACCTTAACCACCCTCCCTGCAGGTCCCTCCTACCTCCCACCTTAACCACCCTCCCTGCAGGTCCCTCCTATCTCCCACCTTAACCACCCTCCCTGCAGACCCCTCCTATCTCCCACCTTAACCACCCTCCCTGCAGGGACCTCCTATCTCCCACCTTAACCACCCCTCCCTGCAGGTCCCTCCTATCTCCCACCTTAACCACCCTCCCTGCAGGTCCCTCCTATCTCCCACCTTAACCACCCCTCCCTGCAGGTCCCTCCTACCTGCCACCTTAACCTCCCCTCTACGCAGACCCCTCCTACCTCCCACCTTAACCACCCTCCCTGCAGGTCCCTCCTATCTCCCACCTTAACCTCCCCTCTACGCAGACCCCTCCTATCTCCCACCTTAACCACCCTCCCTGCAGGCCCCTCCTATCTCCCACCTTAACCTCCCCTCTACGCAGACCCCTCCTATCTCCCACCTTAACCACCCCTCCCTGCAGGGACCTCCTATCTCCCACCTTAACCACCCTCCCTGCAGACCCCTCCTACCTCCCACCTTAACCACCCCTCCCTGCAGGTCCCTCCTATCTCCCACCTTAACCACCCCTCCCTGCAGGTCCCTCCTATCTCCCACCTTAACCACCCCTCCCTGCAGACCCCTCCTATCTCCCACCTTAACCACCCCTCTACGCAGACCCCTCCTATCTCCCACCTTAACCACCCTCCCTGCAGGTCCCTCCTATCTCCCACCTTAACCACCCTCCCTGCAGGCCCCTCCTATCTCCCACCTTAACCTCCCCTCTACGCAGACCCCTCCTATCTCCCACCTTAACCACCCCTCCCTGCAGGTCCCTCCTATCTCCCACCTTAACCACCCCTCTACGCAGACCCCTCCTATCTCCCACCTTAACCTCCCCTCCCTGCAGGCCCCTCCTATCTCCCACCTTAACCTCCCCTCTACGCAGACCCCTCCTATCTCCCACCTTAACCACCCTCCCTGCAGGTCCCTCCTATCTCCCACCTTAACCGCCCTCCCTGCAGGCCCCTCCTATCTCCCACCTTAACCTCCCCTCTACGCAGACCCCTCCTATCTCCCACCTTAACCACCCCTCCCTGCAGGTCCCTCCTATCTCCCACCTTAACCACCCCTCTACGCAGACCCCTCCTATCTCCCACCTTAACCTCCCCTCCCTGCAGGCCCCTCCTATCTCCCACCTTAACCTCCCCTCTACGCAGACCCCCCCTATCTCCCACCTTAACCACCCCTCCCTGCAGGTCCCTCCTATCTCCCACCTTAACCTCCCCTCTACGCAGACCCCTCCTATCTCCCACCTTAACCTCCCCTCCCTGCAGGCCCCTCCTATCTCCCACCTTAACCTCCCCTCTACGCAGACCCCTCCTATCTCCCACCTTAACCACCCTCCCTGCAGGTCCCTCCTATCTCCCACCTTAACCACCCTCCCTGCAGGTCCCTCCTATCTCCCACCTTAACCACCCTCCCTGCAGGCCCCTCCTATCTCCCACCTTAACCTCCCCTCTACGCAGACCCCTCCTATCTCCCACCTTAACCACCCTCCCTGCAGGTCCCTCCTATCTCCCACCTTAACCTCCCCTCTACGCAGACCCCTCCTATCTCCCACCTTAACCACCCCTCCCTGCAGGTCCCTCCTATCTCCCACCTTAACCACCCTCCCTGCAGGTCCCTCCTATCTCCCACCTTAACCTCCCCTCCCTGCAGGTCCCTCCTACCTGCCACCTTAACCACCCTCCCTGCAGGGACCTCCTATCTCCCACCTTAACCACCCTCCCTGCAGGTCCCTCCTATCTCCCACCTTAACCACCCCTCCCTGCAGGTCCCTCCTATCTCCCACCTTAACCACCCTCCCTGCAGACCCCTCCTATCTCCCACCTTAACCACCCTCCCTGCAGGGACCTCCTATCTCCCACCTTAACCTCCCCTCTACGCAGACCCCTCCTATCTCCCACCTTAACCACCCTCCCTGCAGACCCCTCCTATCTCCCACCTTAACCACCCCTCCCTGCAGGCCCCTCCTATCTCCCACCTTAACCACCCTCCCTGCAGGTCCCTCCTATCTCCCACCTTAACCTCCCCTCCCTGCAGGTCCCTCCTACCTGCCACCTTAACCACCCTCCCTGCAGGGACCTCCTATCTCCCACCTTAACCACCCTCCCTGCAGGTCCCTCCTATCTCCCACCTTAACCACCCCTCCCTGCAGGTCCCTCCTATCTCCCACCTTAACCACCCTCCCTGCAGACCCTCCTATCTCCCACCTTAACCACCCCTCCCTGCAGGGACCTCCTATCTCCCACCTTAACCTCCCCTCCCTGCAGGTCCCTCCTATCTCCCACCTTAACCTCCCCTCTACGCAGACCCCTCCTATCTCCCACCTTAACCTCCCCTCTACGCAGACCCCTCCTATCTCCCACCTTAACCACCCCTCCCTGCAGGGACCTCCTATCTCCCACCTTAACCACCCTCCCTGCAGGGACCTCCTATCTCCCACCTTAACCACCCTCCCTGCAGGTCCCTCCTATCTCCCACCTTAACCACCCTCCCTGCAGGCCCCTCCTATCTCCCACCTTAACCACCCTCCCTGCAGGCCCCTCCTATCTCCCACCTTAACCTCCCCTCTATGCAGACCCCTCCTATCTCCCACCTTAACCACCCTCCCTGCAGGCCCCTCATATCTCCCACCTTAACCTCCCCTCTACGCAGACCCCTCCTATCTCCCACCTTAACCACCCTCCCTGCAGACCCCTCTTATCTCCCACCTTAACCACCCTCCCTGCAGGCCCCTCCTATCTCCCACCTTAACCTCCCCTCTACGCAGACCCCTCCTATCTCCCACCTTAACCACCCCTCCCTGCAGGGACCTCCTATCTCCCACCTTAACCACCCTCCCTGCAGGGACCTCCTATCTCCCACCTTAACCACCCTCCCTGCAGGTCCCTCCTATCTCCCACCTTAACCACCCTCCCTGCAGGCCCCTCCTATCTCCCACCTTAACCTCCCCTCTACGCAGACCCCTCCTATCTCCCACCTTAACCACCCCTCCCTGCAGGTCCCTCCTATCTCCCACCTTAACCACCCCTCCCTGCAGGTCCCTCCTATCTCCCACCTTAACCACCCCTCCCTGCAGGTCCCTCCTATCTCCCACCTTAACCTCCCCTCTACGCAGACCCCTCCTATCTCCCACCTTAACCACCCCTCCCTGCAGACCCCTCCTATCTCCCACCTTAACCTCCCCTCTACGCAGACCCCTCCTATCTCCCACCTTAACCACCCCTCCCTGCAGGGACCTCCTATCTCCCACCTTAACCACCCTCCCTGCAGACCCCTCCTATCTCCCACCTTAACCACCCTCCCTGCAGGTCCCTCCTATCTCCCACCTTAACCACCCTCCCTGCAGGCCCCTCCTATCTCCCACCTTAACCTCCCCTCTACGCAGACCCCTCCTATCTCCCACCTTAACCACCCCTCCCTGCAGGGACCTCCTATCTCCCACCTTAACCACCCTCCCTGCAGGCCCCTCCTATCTCCCACCTTAACCTCCCCTCTACGCAGACCCCTCCTATCTCCCACCTTAACCACCCCTCCCTGCAGGCCCCTCCTATCTCCCACCTTAACCACCCCTCCCTGCAGGTCCCTCCTATCTCCCACCTTAACCACCCCTCCCTGCAGGTCCCTCCTATCTCCCACCTTAACCACCCTCCCTGCAGGTCCCTCCTATCTCCCACCTTAACCACCCTCCCTGCAGGCCCCTCCTATCTCCCACCTTAACCTCCCCTCTACGCAGACCCCTCCTATCTCCCACCTTAACCACCCCTCCCTGCAGGTCCCTCCTATCTCCCACCTTAACCACCCCTCCCTGCAGGTCCCTCCTATCTCCCACCTTAACCACCCTCCCTGCAGGGACCTCCTATCTCCCACCTTAACCACCCTCCCTGCAGGTCCCTCCTATCTCCCACCTTAACCACCCTCCCTGCAGGGACCTCCTATCTCCCACCTTAACCACCCTCCCTGCAGGCCCCTCCTATCTCCCACCTTAACCTCCCCTCTACGCAGACCCCTCCTATCTCCCACCTTAACCACCCTCCCTGCAGGTCCCTCCTATCTCCCACCTTAACCACCCTCCCTGCAGGCCCCTCCTATCTCCCACCTTAACCTCCCCTCTACGCAGACCCCTCCTATCTCCCACCTTAACCACCCTCCCTGCAGGTCCCTCCTATCTCCCACCTTAACCACCCTCCCTGCAGGTCCCTCCTATCTCCCACCTTAACCACCCTCCCTGCAGGTCCCTCCTATCTCCCACCTTAACCACCCTCCCTGCAGGTCCCTCCTATCTCCCACCTTAACCACCCCTCCCTGCAGGTCCCTCCTATCTCCCACCTTAACCTCCCCTCTACGCAGATCCCTCCTATCTCCCACCTTAACCACCCTCCCTGCAGGTCCCTCCTATCTCCCACCTTAACCTCCCCTCTACGCAGACCCCTCCTATCTCCCACCTTAACCACCCTCCCTGCAGGTCCCTCCTATCTCCCACCTTAACCACCCCTCCCTGCAGGGACCTCCTATCTCCCACCTTAACCACCCCTCTCTGCAGGTCCCTCCTACCTCCCACCTTAACCACCCTCCCTGCAGGTCCCTCCTATCTCCCACCTTAACCACCCCTCCCTGCAGGGACTTCCTATCTCCCACCTTAACCACCCTCCCTGCAGATCCCTCCTATCTCCCACCTTAACCACCCCTCCCTGCAGGGACCTCCTATCTCCCACCTTAACCACCCCTCCCTGCAGGTCCCTCCTACCTCCCACCTTAACCACCCTCCCTGCAGGTCCCTCCTATCTCCCACCTTAACCTCCCCTCTACGCAGACCCCTCCTACCTCCCACCTTAACCACCCTCCCTGCAGACCCCTCCTATCTCCCACCTTAACCTCCCCTCTACGCAGACCCCTCCTATCTCCCACCTTAACCACCCTCCCTGCAGGTCCCTCCTATCTCCCACCTTAACCACCCCTCCCTGCAGGTCCCTCCTATCTTCCACCTTAACCACCCTCCCTGCAGGTCCCTCCTATCTCCCACCTTAACCACCCCTCTACGCAGACCCCTCCTACCTCCCACCTTAACCGCCCTCCCTGCAGACCCCTCCTATCTCCCACCTTAACCTCCCCTCTACGCAGACCCCTCCTATCTCCCACCTTAACCACCCTCCCTGCAGACCCCTCCTATCTCCCACCTTAACCTCCCCTCCCTGCAGGCCCCTCCTATCTCCCACCTTAACCACCCTCCCTGCAGGGCCCTCCTATCTCCCACCTTAACCACCCTCCCTGCAGGTCCCTCCTATCTCCCACCTTAACCACCCTCCCTGCAGGCCCCTCCTATCTCCCACCTTAACCTCCCCTCTACGCAGACCCCTCCTATCTCCCACCTTAACCACCCTCCCTGCAGGTCCCTCCTATCTCCCACCTTAACCACCCTCCCTGCAGGCCCCTCCTATCTCCCACCTTAACCACCCCTCCCTGCAGGTCCCTCCTATCTCCCACCTTAACCACCCTCCCTGCAGGTCCCTCCTATCTCCCACCTTAACCACCCTCCCTGCAGACCCCTCCTATCTCCCACCTTAACCACCCCTCCCTGCAGGGACCTCCTATCTCCCACCTTAACCACCCTCCCTGCAGGTCCCTCCTATCTCCCACCTTAACCACCCCTCCCTGCAGGTCCCTCCTATCTCCCACCTTAACCACCCTCCCTGCAGGCCCCTCCTATCTCCAACCTTAACCACCCCTCCCTGCAGACCCCTCCTATCTCCCACCTTAACCACCCTCCCTGCAGATCCCTCCTATCTCCCACCTTAACCACCCTCCCTGCAGGGACCTCCTATCTCCCACCTTAACCTCCCCTCTACGCAGACCCCTCCTATCTCCCACCTTAACCACCCCTCCCTGCAGGCCCCTCCTATCTCCCACCTTAACCACCCTCCCTGCAGGCCCCTCCTATCTCCCACCTTAACCACCCTCCCTGCAGACCCCTCCTATCTCCCACCTTAACCACCCCTCCCTGCAGGTCCCTCCTATCTCCCACCTTAACCACCCCTCCCTGCAGGTCCCTCCTATCTCCCACCTTAACCACCCTCCCTGCAGGTCCCTCCTATCTCCCACCTTAACCTCCCCTCCCTGCAGGGACCTCCTATCTTCCACCTTAACCACCCCTCCCTGCAGGCCCCTCCTATCTCCCACCTTAACCACCCTCCCTGCAGGTCCCTCCTATCTCCCACCTTAACCACCCTCCCTGCAGGTCCCTCCTACCTGCCACCTTAACCTCCCCTCTACGCAGACCCCTCCTATCTCCCACCTTAACCACCCCTCTACGCAGACCCCTCCTACCTCCCACCTTAACCACCCCTCTACGCAGACCCCTCCTATCTCCCACCTTAACCACCCCTCCCTGCAGGCCCCTCCTATCTCCCACCTTAACCACCCTCCCTGCAGGGACCTCCTATCTCCCACCTCAACCTCCCCTCCCTGCAGACCCCTCCTATCTCCCACCTTAACCACCATCCCTGCAGGTCCCTCCTATCTCCCACCTTAACCACCCTCCCTGCAGGTCCCTCCTATCTCCCACCTTAACCACCCCTCCCTGCAGGTCCCTCCTATCTCCCACCTTAACCTCCCCTCTACGCAGACCCCTCCTATCTCCCACCTTAACCACCCTCCCTGCAGGTCCCTCCTATCTCCCACCTTAACCTCCCCTCTACGCAGACCCCTCCTATCTCCCACCTTAACCACCCTCCCTGCAGGTCCCTCCTATCTCCCACCTTAACCACCCCTCCCTGCAGGGACCTCCTATCTCCCACCTTAACCACCCCTCCCTGCAGGTCCCTCCTACCTCCCACCTTAACCACCCTCCCTGCAGGTCCCTCCTATCTCCCACCTTAACCACCCCTCCCTGCAGGGACTTCCTATTTCCCACCTTAACCACCCTCCCTGCAGGTCCCTCCTATCTCCCACCTTAACCACCCCTCCCTGCAGGGACCTCCTATCTCCCACCTTAACCACCCCTCCCTGCAGGTCCCTCCTACCTCCCACCTTAACCACCCTCCCTGCAGGTCCCTCCTATCTCCCACCTTAACCTCCCCTCTACGCAGACCCCTCCTACCTCCCACCTTAACCACCCTCCCTGCAGACCCCTCCTATCTCCCACCTTAACCTCCCCTCTACGCAGACCCCTCCTATCTCCCACCTTAACCACCCTCCATGCAGGTCCCTCCTATCTCCCACCTTAACCACCCCTCCCTGCAGGTCCCTCCTATCTCCCACCTTAACCACCCTCCCTGCAGGTCCCTCCTATCTCCCACCTTAACCACCCCTCTACGCAGACCCCTCCTACCTCCCACCTTAACCACCCTCCCTGCAGACCCCTCCTATCTCCCACCTTAACCTCCCCTCTACGCAGACCCCTCCTATCTCCCACCTTAACCACCCTCCCTGCAGACCCCTCCTATCTTCCACCTTAACCTCCCCTCCCTGCAGGCCCCTCCTATCTCCCACCTTAACCACCCTCCCTGCAGGGCCCTCCTATCTCCCACCTTAACCACCCTCCCTGCAGGTCCCTCCTATCTCCCACCTTAACCACCCTCCCTGCAGGCCCCTCCTATCTCCCACCTTAACCTCCCCTCTACGCAGACCCCTCCTATCTCCCACCTTAACCACCCTCCCTGCAGGTCCCTCCTATCTCCCACCTTAACCACCCTCCCTGCAGGCCCCTCCTATCTCCCACCTTAACCACCCCTCCCTGCAGGTCCCTCCTATCTCCCACCTTAACCACCCTCCCTGCAGGTCCCTCCTATCTCCCACCTTAACCACCCTCCCTGCAGACCCCTCCTATCTCCCACCTTAACCACCCCTCCCTGCAGGGACCTCCTATCTCCCACCTTAACCACCCTCCCTGCAGGTCCCTCCTATCTCCCACCTTAACCACCCCTCCCTGCAGGTCCCTCCTATCTCCCACCTTAACCACCCTCCCTGCAGGCCCCTCCTATCTCCCACCTTAACCACCCCTCCCTGCAGACCCCTCCTATCTCCCACCTTAACCACCCTCCCTGCAGATCCCTCCTATCTCCCACCTTAACCACCCTCCCTGCAGGGACCTCCTATCTCCCACCTTAACCTCCCCTCTACGCAGACCCCTCCTATCTCCCACCTTAACCACCCCTCCCTGCAGGCCCCTCCTATCTCCCACCTTAACCACCCTCCCTGCAGGCCCCTCCTATCTCCCACCTTAACCACCCTCCCTGCAGACCCCTCCTATCTCCCACCTTAACCACCCCTCCCTGCAGGTCCTTCCTATCTCCCACCTTAACCACCCCTCCCTGCAGGTCCCTCCTATCTCCCACCTTAACCACCCTCCCTGCAGGTCCCTCCTATCTCCCACCTTAACCTCCCCTCCCTGCAGGGACCTCCTATCTCCCACCTTAACCACCCCTCCCTGCAGGCCCCTCCTATCTCCCACCTTAACCACCCTCCCTGCAGGTCCCTCCTATCTCCCACCTTAACCACCCTCCCTGCAGGTCCCTCCTACCTGCCACCTTAACCTCCCCTCTACGCAGACCCCTCCTATCTCCCACCTTAACCACCCCTCTACGCAGACCCCTCCTACCTCCCACCTTAACCACCCCTCTACGCAGACCCCTCCTATCTCCCACCTTAACCACCCCTCCCAGCAGGCCCCTCCTATCTCCCACCTTAACCACCCTCCCTGCAGGGACCTCCTATCTCCCACCTTAACCTCCCCTCCCTGCAGACCCCTCCTATCTCCCACCTTAACCACCATCCCTGCAGGTCCCTCCTATCTCCCACCTTAACCACCCTCCCTGCAGGGACCTCCTACCTGCCACCTTAACCTCCCCTCTACGCAGACCCCTCCTATCTCCCACCTTAACCACCCCTCTACGCAGACCCCTCCTACCTCCCACCTTAACCACCCCTCTACGCAGACCCCTCCTACCTCCCACCTTAACCACCCCTCTACGCAGACCCCTCCTATCTCCCACCTTAACCACCCCTCCCTGCAGGTCCCTCCTATCTCCCACCTTAACCACCCTCCCTGCAGGTCCCTCCTATCTCCCACCTTAACCACCCTCCCTGCAGACCCCTCCTATCTCCCACCTTAACCTCCCCTCTACGCAGACCCCTCCTATCTCCCACCTTAACCACCCTCCCTGCAGGTCCCTCCTATCTCCCACCTTAACCACCCCTCCCTGCAGGCCCCTCCTATCTCCCACCTTAACCACCCTCCCTGCAGGGACCTCCTATCTCCCACCTTAACCTCCCTCCCTGCAGACCCCTCCTATCTCCCACCTTAACCACCCTCCCTGCAGGCCCCTCCTATCTCCCACCTTAACCTCCCCTCTACGCAGACCCCTCCTATCTCCCACCTTAACCACCCTCCCTGCAGGCCCCTCCTATCTCCCACCTTAACCTCCCCTCTACGCAGACCCCTCCTATCTCCCACCTTAACCACCCTCCCTGCAGACCCCTCCTACCTCCCACCTTAACCACCCTCCCTGCAGGTCCCTCCTATCTCCCACCTTAACCTCCCCTCCCTGCAGGTCCCTCCTATCTCCCACCTTAACCTCCCCTCTACGCAGACCCCTCCTATCTCCCACCTTAACCACCCTCCCTGCAGGTCCCTCCTATCTCCCACCTTAACCACCCTCCCTGCAGGTCCCTCCTATCTCCCACCTTAACCTCCCCTCTGCGCAGACCCCTCCTATCTCCCACCTTAACCACCCCTCCCTGCAGACCCCTCCTATCTCCCACCTTAACCACCCTCCCTGCAGACCCCTCCTATCTCCCACCTTAACCTCCCCTCCCTGCAGGCCCCTCCTATCTCCCACCTTAACCTCCCCTCTACGCAGACCCCTCCTATCTCCCACCTTAACCACCCTCCCTGCAGGTCCCTCCTATCTCCCACCTTAACCACCCTCCCTGCAGACCCCTCCTACCTCCCACCTTAACCACCCCTCCCTGCAGACCCCTCCTATCTCCCACCTTAACCACCCTCCCTGCAGGTCCCTCCTATCTCCCACCTTAACCACCCCTCCCTGCAGGTCCCTCCTATCTCCCACCTTAACCACCCCTCCCTGCAGGTCCCTCCTATCTCCCACCTTAACCACCCTCCCTGCAGGGACCTCCTATCTCCCACCTTAACCACCCTCCCTGCAGGCCCCTCCTATCTCCCACCTTAACCACCCCTCCCTGCAGGTCCCTCCTATCTCCCACCTTAACCACCCCTCCCTGCAGGGACCTCCTATCTCCCACCTTAACCACCCTCCCTGCAGGTCCCTCCTATCTCCCACCTTAACCACCCCTCCCTGCAGGTCCCTCCTATCTCCCACCTTAACCACCCTCCCTGCAGGTCCCTCCTATCTCCCACCTTAACCACCCCTCCCTACAGGTCCCTCCTATTTCCCACCTTAACCCCCCCCCCCCCCCCTCTGTACGCAGACCCCTCCTGTCCCGCCTCAGCCCTCCCCTTCCCTTCCCGTCCCTCGCTGCAGGTTTCTGCTGAGACGCGCCTCACAGTTCACGCTCTGTGCGGCCCGGTGTCCACCTACTTGTCGAGGAAGCCGTCCTGGTTAGCGTCGAACACGCCGAACAGCCGCCGGAAGCGCTCCTGTTCGTGCTCCAGCTGCCCGCTGACGTCACTGGCCGCGTCCTCGTCCTCTGTGGTGTCACCGCTCACCGAGCCGGCGGCGGCGGCGGCGGCGGCGGCGGCGCTCAGCGGCTCGCCCATTCCAAGCGGCATGGCGGCGACCCGACCCGCGGTCCGCTCTCCGCCCGCTCTCCGCCGCTCACCTCACACCTGCCACACACACAGACACAGACAGACGGCCGAGACCGATCAGCGGGGCAGTACACCTGCCGTAACACAGACAGACACATACATACAGCCAGACACAGACATACAGCCAGACACAGACATGACAGACATACATACAGACAGACAGGCAGACAGACAGACACACAGACAGACGCACAGATACACATACAGACATACACACAGACATACATACAGACAGACACACAGACACACAGACACACAGACACACATACAGACACACAGACACACAGACACACAGACACACATACGGTCAAGACTGTCTGTCAAGACTGAGTAGGTGTTGACTGCGCAACAGTTGACAAGTGCATCAATATTGACAACTTCTTTCTGTTAGTTGAATACAAGCACGAATCATAATCAGGCCAAAACAAATGGCCATGCGATTTTGTGATCTAAGCGCGCTTGAGGAGACCGGTTTATATTGTAATTTGATGTAGATGTACGATGTACGTGTGTTCAGTTCAGAGGTGAGCGGACATGTATTGAGAGGCATGAGAGGCAGGCCACCAGATCTGAGGATAATCGGCACGATGTCCGCTCGGCAATACACGGCGGCCGCTGCTCTGCTCCCTGGCCACGGACCGGACCTATATACGGCGGGCCACGGGCCGCTGCCACGGACCAGACATATGTACGGCGGGGCACGGGCCGCTGCCACGGACCAGACCTATATACGGCGGGCCACGGGACCTGTACTGCTCCCTGACCACGGACTGGACCTATATACGGCGGGCCACGGGACCTGTACTGCTCCCTGACCACGGACCGGACCTATATACGGCGGGCCATGGGACCTGTACTGCTCCCTGACCACGGACTGGACCTATATACGGTGGGCCACGGGACCTGTACTGCTCCCTGACCACGGACCGGACCTATATACGGCGGGCCACGGGACCTGTACTGCTCCCTGACCACGGACCAGACCTATATACGGCGGACCACGGGACCTGTACTGCTCCCTGACCACGGACCGGACCTATATACGGCGGGCCACGGGACCTGTACTGCTCCCTGACCACGGACCGGACCTATATACGGCGGGCCACGGGACCTGTACTGCCGGTTTATCCCGGGGATGACTGGTCCCGCACACCCGGCAGCGGTCCCGGACTCCCGGTCTTCCTGCCAAGTGCCGCAGCTAATACACCGGAACACAGGCCGAGCGGCCGGATATTGGGCCGACACACTCCGCTGACAAACAATATTACCGCCGATCTCCGAGGCCGCAGTTCCTCCGCTTCTGCACGGAAACATACCATACCTCCTCCGCTGCTGTATGGAAACATACCATACCTCCGACACTTCTGTATGGAAACATACCATACTTCCTCCGCTGCTGTACGGAAACATACCATACTTCCTCCGCTTCTGTACGGAAACATACCCTACTTCCTCCGCTTATGTACGGAAACATACCATACTTCCGACACTTCTGTACGGAAACATACCATACCTCCGACACTTATGTACGGAAACATACCATACCTCCGACACTTCTGTACGGAAACATACCATACTTCCTCCGCTTCTGTACGGAAACATACCATATCTCCGACACTTCTGTACGGAAACATACCATACCTCCGACACTTCTGTACGGAAACATACCATACTTCCTCCGCTTCTGTACGGAAACATACCATACTTCCTCCGTTTCTGTACGGAAACATACCATACCTCCTCCGCTGCTGTATGGAAACATACCATACTTCCTCCGCTGCTGTACGGAAACATACCATACCTCCTCCGCTTCTGTACGGAAACATACCCTACTTCCTCCGCTTATGTACGGAAACATACCATACTTCCGACACTTCTGTACGGAAACATACCATACCTCCGACACTTATGTACGGAAACATACCATACCTCCGACACTTCTGTACGGAAACATACCATACTTCCTCCGCTTCTGTACGGAAACATACCATATCTCCGACACTTCTGTACGGAAACATACCATACCTCAGACACTTCTGTACGGAAACATACCATACTTTCTCCGCTTCTGTACGGAAACATACCATACTTCCTCCGCTGCTGTACGGAAACATACCATACTTCCGACACTTCTGTACGGAAACATACCATACTTCCTCCGCTTTTGTACGGAAACATACCATACCTCCTCCGCTTCTGTACGGAAACATACCATACCTTCTCCGCTTCTGTACGGAAACATACCATACCTCCGACACTTCTGTACGAAAACATACCATACTTCCGACACTTCTGTACGGAAACATACCATACTTCCTCCGCTGCTGTACGGAAACATACCATACTTCCGACACTTCTGTACGGAAACATACCATACCTCCTCCGCTTATGTACGGAAAAATACCATACTTCCTCCGCTGCTGTACGGAAACATACCATACCTCCGACACTTTTGTACGGAAACATACCATACTTCCTCCGCTGCTGTACAGAAACATACCATATATCCGACACTTCTGTACGGAAACATACCATACCTCCTCCGCTTCTGTACGGAAACATACCATACTTCTTCCGTTGCTGTACGGAAACATACCATACCTCCGACACTTCTGTACGGAAACATACCATACTTCCTCCACTTCTGTACGGAAACATACCATACTTCCGACACTTCTGTACGGAAACATACCATACTTCCTCCGCTTCTGTACGGAAACATACCATACTTCTTCCGTTGCTGTACGGAAACATACCATACCTCCGACACTTCTGTACGGAAACATACCATACTTCCTCCACTTCTGTACGGAAACATACCATACTTCCTCCACTTCTGTACGGAAACATACCATACTTCCGACACTTCTGTACGGAAACATACCATACTTCCTCCACTTCTGTACGGAAACATACCATACCTCCGACACTTCTGTACGGAAACATACCATACTTCCTCCGCTGCAGTACGGAAACATACCATACTTCCTCCACTTCTGTACGGAAACATCCCATACTTCCTCCGCTGCTGTACGGAAACATACCATACCTCCGACACTTCTGTACGGAAACATACCATACCTCCGACACTTCTGTACGGAAACATACCATACTTCCTCCGCTGCTGTCCGGAAACATACCATACTTCCTCCGCTTCTGTACGGAAACATACCATACTTCCTCCGCTGCTGTACGGAAACATACCATACCTCCGACACTTATGTACGGAAACATACCATACTTCCTCCGTTGTCCGCTGCTGTACGGAAACATACCATACTTTTTTCGCTGCTGTACGGAAACATACCATACCTCCGACACTTATGTACGGAAACATACCATACTTCCGACACTTCTGTACGGAAACATACCATACTTCCAACACTTCTGTACGGAAACATACCATACCTCCGACACTTCTGTACGGAAATATACCATACTTCCGACACTTCTGTACGGAAACATACCATACCTCCGACACTTCTGTACGGAAACATACCATACTTCCGACACTTCTGTACAGAAACATACCATACTTCCAACACTTCTGTACGGAAACATACCATACTTCCTCCGCTGCTGTACGGAAACATACCATACCTCCGACACTTATGTACGGAAACATACCATACTTCCGACACATATGTACGGAAACATACCATACTTCATCCGCTGCTGTACGGAAACATACCATACTTCCTCCGCTGCTGTACGGAAACATACCATACTTCCGACACTTCTGTACGTAAACATACCATACCTCAGACACTTTTGTACGGAAACATACCATACCTCCGACACTTCTGTACGGAAACATATCATACCTCCGACACTTCTGTACGGAAACATACCATACTTTCTCCGCTTCTGTACGGAAACATACCATACTTCCTCCGCTTCTGTACGGAAACATACCATACTTACTCCGCTGCTGTACGGAAACATACCATAATTCCTCCACGTCTGTACGGAAACATACCATACTTCCTCCGCTTCTGTACGGAAACATACTATACCTCCGACACTTCTGTACGGAAACACACCATACCTCCGACACTTCTGTACGGAAATATACCATACTTCCTCCGACACTTCTGTACGGAAATATACCATACTTCCGACAATTCTGTACGGAAACATACCATACCTCCGACACTTCTGTACGGAAACATACCATACCTCAGACACTTCTGTACGGATACATACCATACTTCCTCCGCTTCTGTACGGAAACATACCATACTTCCTCCGCTGCTGTACGGAAGCATACCATATCTCCGACACTTCTGTACGGAAACATACCATACCTCCGACACTTCTGTACGGAAACATACCATACTTCCTCAACTGTTGTACGGAAACATACCATACTTCCGACACTTCGGTACGGAAACATACCATACTTCCGACACTTCTGTACGGAAACATACCATACCTCCGACACTTCTGTACGGAAACATACCATACTTCCTCCGCTGCTGTACGGAAACATACCATACCTCCGACACTTCTGTACGGAAACATACCATACTTCCTCCGCTGATGTACGGAAACATACCATACTTCCGACACTTCTGTACGGAAGCATACCATACCTCCGACACTTCTGTACGGAAACATACCATACTTCCTCCGCTGCTGTACGGAAACATACCATACCTCCGACACTTCTGTACGGAAACATATAATACTTCCTCCGCTGCTGTACGGAAACATACCATACTTCCGACACTTCTGTACGAAAACATACCATACTTCCTCCGCTGCTGTACGGAAACATATCATACTTCCGACACTTCTGTACGGAAACATACCATACCTCCGACACTTCTGTACGGAAACATACCATACCTCCTCCGCTTCTGTACGGAAACATACCATACCTCCGACACTTATGTACGGAAACATACCATACTTCCTCCGCTGCTGTACGGAAACATACCATACCTCCGACACTTCTGTACGGAAACATACCATACTTCCGACACTTCTGTACGGAAACATACCATACCTCCTCCGCTTCTGTACGGAAACATACCATACTTCCTCCGCTGCTGTACGGAAACATACCATACCTCCAACACTTCTATACGGAAACATACCATACCTCCGACACTTCTGTACGGAAACATACCATACTTCCTCTGCTTCTGTACGGAAACATACCATACTTCTTCCGCTGCTGTACGGAAACATACCATACTTCCTCTGCTTCTGTACGGAAACATACCATACCTCCAACACTTATGTACGGAAACATACCATACCTCCGACACTTCCGCTGCTGACACACAGGCCAATCAGTGATGCCGCCAGATAATTGGTACGAAAAGTCTAACTCGAACTAAAGTCGAACTAAAAGTCGAACTAAAAATTCGACCTGCAGTGCTGTGGTTTGCAATGCTGCAGCGGTATGCAGGAGACACAGCGATGGAGGGTGCAGGCGCCGGACGGCCGGCATCTAATCTGGGGCACCGGCTAACGGCCGCCGGGCCCCGAGGCCGACTCGGACAGAAACGAGCGGCAAACTTTGCCGTTCGCCGGAACAAGGACAAAAGAAGCGGGCAGCGTCAGCAAGTTGTGGAATCGCGGGCGGCGGCCAACTTCTCAGTGGCTGCTGACAGCGCTCACTAGCCAAGCCAGGCGGGGCAAGCGAGCAGCTATGGTTCTCTCTCAGCAGCACCGATCCACGTCCCCGGTGTAACAGAAGGACAGCCGACAGACTGTGGCCGCCAGGACAGACTGTGGCCCCCAGGACAGGACATACTGTGGCCGCCAGGACAGGACAGACTGTGGCCGCCAGGACAGACTGTGGAAGCCAGGACAGGACAGACTGTGGCCGCCAGGACAGACTGTGGCCGCCAGGACAGGACAGACTGTGGACGCCAGGACAGACTGTGGCCGCCAGGACAGACTGTGGAAGCCAGGACAGGACAGACTGTGGCCGCCAGGACAGGACAGACTGTGGCCGCCAGGACAGCCTGTGGCCGCCAGGACAGGCTGTGACCGCCAGGACAGGACAGACTGTGGCCGCCAGGACAGACTGTGGCCGCCAGGACTGGACAGACTGTGGCCACCAAGACAGACTGTGGCCGCCAGGACAGCCTGTGGCCGCCAGGACAGGACAGGCTGTGGCCGCCAGGACAGACTGTGGCCGCCAGGACAGGGCAGACTGTGGACGCCAGGTCAGACTGTGGCCGCCAGGACAGACTGTGGACGCCAGGACAGGATAGACTGTGGCCGCCAGGACAGGACAGACTGTGGACGCCAGGACAGAATGTGGCAGCCAGGCCAGACTGTGGCCGCCAGGACAGGACAGACTGTGGCCGCCAGGACATACTGTGGAAGCCAGGACAGGACAGACTGTGGCCGCTAGGACATACTGTGGACGCCAGGACAGGACAGACTGTGGCCGCCAGGACAGGACAGACTGTGGCCGCCAGGACAGGACAGACTGTGGATGCCAGGACAGGACAGACTGTGGCCGCCAGGACAGGACAGACTGTGGCCGCCAGGACAGGGCAGACTGTGGCCGCCAGGACAGACTGTGGACGCCAGGACAAGACAGACTGTGGCCGCCAGGACAGGACAGACTGGCCGCCAGGACAGACTGGCCGCCAGGACAGACTGTGGACGCCAGGACAGACTATGGACGCCAGGACAGACTGTGGACGCCAGGATAGGACAGACTGTGGACTCCAGGACAGGACAGACTGTGGCCGCCAGGACAGGACAGGATGTGGCCGCCATGACAGACTGTGGACGCCAGGACAGACTGTGGCCGCCAGGACAGGACAGACTGTGGACGCCAGGACAGGACACGGCAGACTGTGGACGCCAGGACAGACTGTGGACGCCAGGACAGACTGTAGCCGCCAGGACAGGACAGACTGTGGCCGCCATGCCAGGACAGGAAAGACTGTGGCCGCCAGGACAGGACAGACTGTGGCCGCCAGGACAGGAAAGACTGTGGCCGCCAGGACAGGACAGAATGTGGACGCCAGGACAGGAAAGACTGTGGCCGCCAGGACAGGACAGACTATGGCCGCCAGGACAGGACAGACTGTGGCCGCCAGGACAGGACAGACTGTGGCCGCCAGGACAGGACAGACTGTGGCCGCCAGGACAGGACAGACTGTGGACGCCAGGACAGACTGGCCGCCAGGACAGACTGTGGACGCCAGGACAGGACAGACTGTGGACGCCAGGACAGGACAGACTGTGGACCAGGGTCCTAGGATTGCTTTCGAGCTGGGGTGCGGAGTGGGAAATTCTGGCCAAAAATAAGCATAGAGGGGAAAATTAAACCAAAAAACATATGTACTCAGCTTTATCAATTCCCAATTACCCGCTTACCAGAATGAGTTATTACCTATACCAATTATTACCAGTATTTCCCTCTACAGGCTGTCCCTATCAGTGCATTAATACATCAGTATCAGGGTTCAATTATCCAATACATTTGGGAATAAAGAGTGGAAAATTCACAATATAACGCAGGAAAAGAGTGGGAAAATAGTATCCATAGGGTTTCGTTTTCCACCCAAATTTTCCAATGCTAGGATACTGCTGTGGACGCCAGGACAGGACAGACTGTGGCCGCCAAGACAGGACACGGCACACTGTGGCCGCCAAGACAGGGCAGACTGTGGACGCCAGGACAGGACAGACTGTGGCCGCTACATGGCCTCGGTCGCCGATACGAACTCAAACTTCAATATGACCACCATCAATGCAGAGAGGTTCGGGCCGACTCGTGTGCAAGCCCAGACGCCTGCTGTTTTGTCGGCTCGATTGGGCCAGTCTGCACCCGGTGGCTGCAATAGCTGTCCGGGGCCAGGTGAGATCAGCGGAGGGAGAGGGTCTCCTCAAGATCAGCCGAGCCAGCACGCCGTGACGTCACGTCACGGAGACCGCGATACAGACGCCGCCAGTGCCATGGATATCGGCTCAATACCATCTCATGGCGTATCAGGTTTATCCCGTATGATCCTGCTGATATGAAATTTCATATGAAAGAACAATCGGCGCAAACTTTCCAATATGCAGCATATGCAGCATGGCCCTGCACATGCAAAACCAACTGGATGTAGGAAATCCAGCACCAACTACCAGTACCGAAACCAGACGGCCGGCGGGCGCACTGTGCAGTGATACGATGAGCCCAGTTCAGGCTCGGTTGCTATATGACCGTCCGTCCTGTTATAACAGACGGCCGGCGGGCGCACTGTGCAGTGATACGATGAGCCCAGTCCAGGCTCGGTTGCTATATGACCGTCCGTCCTGTTATAACAGACGGCCGGCGGGCGCACTGTGCAGTGATCCGATGAGCCCAGTCCAGGCTCGGTTGCTATATGACCGTCCGTCCTGTCCTTGCCCTCACTTCAGCATACATAACTGTCTCCACTCACCAGTGGTCGCTCGATAGAGGCCAGAGCAGACGAGGGGGCGCCTACACCGCACCGGGCGCCACGACACGACCGTCCAGTGGTCGCTCGATAGACGCCAGAGCAGACGAGGGGGCGCCTACACCGCACCGGGGCGCCACGACACGACCGTCCAGTGGTCGCTCGATAGACGCCAGAGCAGACGAGGGGCGCCTACACCGCACCGGGGCGCCACGACACGACCGTCCAGTGGTCGCTCGATAGACGCCAGAGCAGACGAGGGGGCGCCTACACCGCACCGGGCGCCACGACACGACCGTCCAGTGGTCGCTCGATAGACGCCAGAGCAGACGAGGGGGCGCCTACACCGCACCGGGGCGCCACGACACGACCGTCCAGTGGTCGCTCGATAGACGCCAGAGCAGACGAGGGGGCGCCTACACCCCACCGGGGCGCCACGACACGACCGTCCAGTGGTCGCTCGATAGACGCCAGAGCAGACGAGGGGGCGCTTACACCGCACCGGGGCGCCGCGACACGACCGTCCAGTGGTCGCTCGATAGACGCCAGAGCAGACGAGGGGGCGCCTACACCGCACCGGGGCGCCACGACACGACCGTCCAGTGGTCGCTCGATAGACGCCAGAGCAGACGAGGGGGCGCCTACACCGCACCGGGGCGCCGCGACACGACCGTCCAGTGGTCGCTCGATAGACGCCAGAGCAGACGAGGGGGCGCCTACACCGCACCGGGGCGCCACGACACGACCGTCCAGTGGTCGCTCGATAGACGCCAGAGCAGACGAGGGGGCGCCTACACCGCACCGGGGCGCCACGACACGACCGTCCAGTGGTCGCTCGATAGACGCCAGAGCAGACGAGGGGGCGCCTACACCGCACCGGGGCGCCACGACACGACCGTCCAGTGGTCGCTCGATAGACGCCAGAGCAGACGAGGGGGCGCCTACACCGCACCGGGGCGCCGCGACACGACCGTCCAGTGGTCGCTCGATAGACGCCAGAGCAGACGAGGGGCGCCTACACCGCACCGGGGCGCCGCGACACGACCGTCCAGTGGTCGCTCGATAGACGCCAGAGCAGACGAGGGGCGCCTACACCGCACCGGGGCGCCGCGACACGACCGTCCAGTGGTCGCTCGATAGACGCCAGAGCAGACGAGGGGGCGCCTACACCGCACCGGGGCGCCGCGACACGACCGTCCAGTGGTCGCTCGATAGACGCCAGAGCAGACGAGGGGGCGCCTACACCGCACCGGGGCGCCGCGACACGACCGTCCAGTGGTCGCTCGATAGACGCCAGAGCAGACGAGGGGGCGCCTACACCGCACCGGGCGCCACGACACGACCGTCCAGTGGTCGCTCGATAGACGCCAGAGCAGACGAGGGGGCGCCTACACCGCACCGGGCGCCACGACACGACCGTCCAGTGGTCGCTCGATAGACGCCAGAGCAGACGAGGGGGCGCCTACACCGCACCGGGGCGCCACGACACGACCGTCCAGTGGTCGCTCGATAGACGCCAGAGCAGACGAGGGGGCGCCTACACCGCACCGGGGCGCCGCGACACGACCGTCCAGTGGTCGCTCGATAGACGCCAGAGCAGACGAGGGGCGCCTACACCGCACCGGGGCGCCGCGACACGACCGTCCAGTGGTCGCTCGATAGACGCCAGAGCAGACGAGGGGCGCCTACACCGCACCGGGGCGCCGCGACACGACCGTCCAGTGGTCGCTCGATAGACGCCAGAGCAGACGAGGGGGCGCCTACACCGCACCGGGGCGCCGCGACACGACCGTCCAGTGGTCGCTCGATAGACGCCAGAGCAGACGAGGGGGCGCCTACACCGCACCGGGGCGCCGCGACACGACCGTCCAGTGGTCGCTCGATAGACGCCAGAGCAGACGAGGGGGCGCCTACACCGCACCGGGGCGCCGCGACACGACCGTCCAGTGGTCGCTCGATAGACGCCAGAGCAGACGAGGGGGCGCCTACACCGCACCGGGGCGCCACGACACGACCGTCCAGTGGTCGCTCGATAGACGCCAGAGCAGACGAGGGGGCGCCTACACCGCACCGGGCGCCACGACACGACCGTCCAGTGGTCGCTCGATAGACGCCAGAGCAGACGAGGGGGCGCCTACACCGCACCGGGGCGCCGCGACGCCAGAGCAGACGAGGGGGCGCCTACACCGCACCGGGGCGCCACGACACGACCGTCCAGTGGTCGCTCGATAGACGCCAGAGCAGACGAGGGGCGCCTACACCGCACCGGGGCGCCGCGACACGACCGTCCAGTGGTCGCTCGATAGACGCCAGAGCAGACGAGGGGGCGCCTACACCGCACCGGGGCGACGCGACACGACCGTCCAGTGGTCGCTCGATAGACGCCAGAGCAGACGAGGGGGCGCCTACACCGCACCGGGGCGCCGCGACACGACCGTCCACTCGGCCAGACAACCCAGCGGCCGTCCGGACTGACTCACTGACTGACTGACAGCAGAGCCTAAACACCAGCTCCCAAATCTGACACTACTCTGTACTGCACTGCGCTGCTCACTGCAGTCCCCTGTGATCAGTAGAGACGTGCGGGGGACGGGGTGACCCCTCTGCAGGCTCACCACAGCGCCACTCAGTCCGTCCGACCCCACACCGACACGGCCACACCGACACCGGCCACACGGTCACACGGCCACCCGGTCTCCGGCCGACACAGGCCACAGTACAGCTCTGACACAGAGTAGGTATACGGAGCTGACACGGAGCAGCCCCGGCCGGCGGACCACGGAGACGGCGCACCGGTGCCGTGACCGTGCAACATAATAACCGGGCGGCCGGCCGCGCCACCCCGCCGCCGCCGCCGCCGCCGCACGTGCTCGGCCCCCAATGGCAGCTCAAGGCCGGGCCGGGCCGAGGGACGTCCCAAATACAGCGCGACACAGGCGGGGTCGGCCGGACACGGCACCTGACCGCTGACCAGTGATTACTGCTGCCCCCGACGGTCGGAAGCCACCGTAGGAGAGGCCGCCCCGCTCCCCCTGACTCGCAGGCAGACAGAACATACAGATCACAGTCGTATAGGGTTCAACCACCCGGCGTCCAGTGTGGAAACAAGACAGTAATATGCTGATAACAGATAACAGTGGTATAGGAGGGTTCAACCAACCGGCGTCCAGTATGGAAACAAGACAGTAATATGCTGATAACAGATAACAGTGGTATAGGAGGGTTCAACCAACCGGCGTCCAGTATGGAAACAAGACAGTAATATGCTGATAACAGATCACAGTGGTATAGGAGGGTCCAACCAACCGGCGTCCAGTATGGAAACAAGACAGTAATATGCTGATAACAGATAACAGTGGTATAGGGTTCAACCAACCGGCGTCCAGTATGGAAACAAGACAGTAATATGCTGATAACAGATCACAGTGGTATAGGGTTCAACCAACCGGCGTCCAGTATGGAAACAAGACAGTAATATGCTGATAACAGATAACAGTGGTATAGGAGGGTCCAACCAACCGGCGTCCAGTATGGAAACAAGACAGTAATATGCTGATAACAGATAACAGTGGTATAGGGTTCAACCAACCGGCGTCCAGTATGGAAACAAGACAGTAATATGCTGATAACAGATAACAGTGGTATAGGAGGGTTCAACCAACCGGCGTCCAGTATGGAGACAAGACAGTAATATGCTGATAACAGATAACAGTGGTATAGGGTTCAACAAACCAGCGTCCAGTATGGAAACAAGACAGTAATATGCTGATAACAGATCACAGTGGTATAGGGTTCAACCAACCAGCGTCCAGTATGGAAACAAGACAGTAATATGCTGATAACAGATAACAGTGGTATAGGGTTCAACCAACCGGCGTCCAGTATGGAAACAAGACAGTAATATGCTGATAACAGATAACAGTGGTATAGGAGGGTTCAACCAACCGGCGTCCAGTATGGAAACAAGACAGTAATATGCTGATAACAGATAACAGTGGTATAGGGTTCAACCAACCGGCGTCCAGTATGGAAACAAGACAGTAATATGCTGATAACAGATAACAGTGGTATAGGGTTCAACCAACCGGCGTCCAGTATGGAAACAAGACAGTAATATGCTGATAACAGATAACAGTGGTATAGGAGGGTTCAACCAACCGGCGTCCAGTATAGAGACAAGACAGTAATATGCTGATAACAGATAACAGTGGTATAGGGTTCAACAAACCAGCGTCCAGTATGGAAACAAGACAGTAATATGCTGATAACAGATCACAGTGGTATAGGGTTCAACCAACCAGCGTCCAGTATGGAAACAAGACAGTAATATGCTGATAACAGATAACAGTGGTATAGGGTTCAACCAACCGGCGTCCAGTATGGAAACAAGACAGTAATATGCTGATAACAGATAACAGTGGTATAGGGTTCAACCAACCGGCGTCCAGTATGGAAACAAGACAGTAATATGCTGATAACAGATAACAGTGGTATAGGGTTCAACCAACCGGCGTCCAGTATGGAAACAAGACAGTAATATGCTGATAACAGATAACAGTGGTATAGGGTTCAACCAACCGGCGTCCAGTATGGAAACAAGACAGTAATATGCTGATAACAGATCACAGTGGTATAGGGTTCAACCAACCAGCGTCCAGTATGGAAACAAGACAGTAATAGGCTGATAACAGATAACAGTGGTATAGGGTTCAACCAACCGGCGTCCAGTATGGAAACAAGACAGTAATATGCTGATAACAGATAACAGTGGTATAGGGTTCAACCAACCGGCGTCCAGTATGGAAACAAGACAGTAATATGCTGATAACAGATAACAGTGGTATAGGGTTCAACCAACCGGCGTCCAGTATGGAAACAAGACAGTAATATGCTGATAACAGATAACAGTGGTATAGGGTTCAACCAACCGGCGTCCAGTATGGAAACAAGACAGTAATATGCTGATAACAGATAACAGTGGTATAGGAGGGTTCAACCAACCGGCGTCCAGTATGGAAACAAGACAGTAATATGCTGATAACAGATAACAGTGGTATAGGGTTCAACCAACCGGCGTCCAGTATGGAAACAAGACAGTAATATGCTGATAACAGATAACAGTGGTATAAGGTTCAACCAACCGGCGTCCAGTATGGAAACAAGACAGTAATATGCTGATAACAGATAACAGTGGTATAGGAGGGTTCAACCAACCGGCGTCCAGTATGGAAACAAGACAGTAATATGCTGATAACAGATCACAGTGGTATAGGGTTCAACCAACCGGCGTCCAGTATGGAAACAAGACAGTAATATGCTGATAACAGATCACAGTGGTATAGGGTTCAACCAACCGGCGTCCAGTATGGAAACAAGACAGTAATATGCTGATAACAGATAACAGTGGTATAGGGTTCAACCAACCGGCGTCCAGTATGGAAACAAGACAGTAATATTCTGATAACAGATAAGTGGTATAAGGTTCAACCAACCGGCGTCCGGTATGGAAACAAGACAGTAATATGCTGATAACAGATAACAGTGGTATAGGAGGGTCCAACCAACCGGTGTCCAGTATGGAAGCAAGACAGTAATAAGCTGATAACAGATAACAGTGGTATAGGGTTCAACCAACCGGCGTCCAGTATGGAAACAAGACAGTAATATGTTGATAACAGATAACAGTGGTATAGGGTTCAACCAACCGGCGTCCAGTATGGAAACAAGACAGTAATATGCTGATAACAGATAACAGTGGTATAGGAGGGTTCAACCAACCGGCGTCCAGTATGGAAACAAGACAGTAATATGCTGATAACAGATAACAGTGGTATAGGGTTCAACCAACCGGCGTCCAGTATGGAAACAAGACAGTAATATGCTGATAACAGATAACAGTGGTATAGGGTTCAACCAACCGGCGTCCAGTATGGAAACAAGACAGTAATATGCTGATAACAGATAACAGTGGTATAGGGTTCAACCAACCGGCGTCCAGTATGGAAACAAGACAGTAATATGCTGATAACAGATAACAGTGGTATAGGGTTCAACCAACCGGCGTCCAGTATGGAAACAAGACAGTAATATGCTGATAACAGATCACAGTGGTATAGGGTTCAACCAACCAGCGTCCAGTATGGAAACAAGACAGTAATAGGCTGATAACAGATAACAGTGGTATAGGGTTCAACCAACCGGCGTCCAGTATGGAAACAAGACAGTAATATGCTGATAACAGATAACAGTGGTATAGGGTTCAACCAACCGGCGTCCAGTATGGAAACAAGACAGTAATATGCTGATAACAGATAACAGTGGTATAGGGTTCAACCAACCGGCGTCCAGTATGGAAACAAGACAGTAATATGCTGATAACAGATAACAGTGGTATAGGGTTCAACCAACCGGCGTCCAGTATGGAAACAAGACAGTAATATGCTGATAACAGATAACAGTGGTATAGGGTTCAACAAACCAGCGTCCAGTATGGAAACAAGACAGTAATATGCTGATAACAGATCACAGTGGTATAGGGTTCAACCAACCGGCGTCCAGTATGGAAACAAGACAGTAATATGCTGATAACAGATAACAGTGGTATAGGGTTCAACCAACCGGCGTCCAGTATGGAAACAAGACAGTAATATGCTGATAACAGATAACAGTGGTATAAGGTTCAACCAACCGGCGTCCAGTATGGAAACAAGACAGTAATATGCTGATAACAGATAACAGTGGTATAGGAGGGTTCAACCAACCGGCGTCCAGTATGGAAACAAGACAGTAATATGCTGATAACAGATAACAGTGGTATAGGGTTCAACCAACCGGCGTCCAGTATGGAAACAAGACAGTAATATGCTGATAACAGATAACAGTGGTATAGGGTTCAACCAACCGGCGTCCAGTATGGAAACAAGACAGTGATATGCTGATAACAGATCACAGTGCTATAGGGTTCAACCAACCGGCGTCCAGTATGGAAACAAGACAGTAATATGCTGATAACAGATAACAGTGGTATAGGGTTCAACCAACCGGCGTCCAGTATGGAAACAAGACAGTAATATTCTGATAACAGATAAGTGGTATAAGGTTCAACCAACCGGCGTCCGGTATGGAAACAAGACAGTAATATGCTGATAACAGATAACAGTGGTATAGGAGGGTCCAACCAACCGGCGTCCAGTATGGAAGCAAGACAGTAATAAGCTGATAACAGATAACAGTGGTATAGGGTTCAACCAACCGGCGTCCAGTATGGAAACAAGACAGTAATATGTTGATAACAGATAACAGTGGTATAGGGTTCAACCAACCGGCGTCCAGTATGGAAACAAGACAGTAATATGCTGATAACAGATAACAGTGGTATAGGAGGGTTCAACCAACCGGCGTCCAGTATGGAAACAAGACAGTAATATGCTGATAACAGATCACAGTGGTATAGGGTTCAACCAACCGGCGTCCAGTATGGAAACAAGACAGTAATATGCTGATAACAGATAACAGTGGTATAGGAGGGTTCAACCAACCGGCGTCCAGTATGGAAACAAGACAGTAATATTCTGATAACAGATAAGTGGTATAGGGTTCAACCAACCGGCGTCCGGTATGGAAACAAGACAGTAATATGCTGATAACAGATAACAGTGGTATAGGGTTCAACCAACCGGCGTCCAGTATGGAAACAAGACAGTAATATGCTGATAACAGATAACAGTGGTATAGGGTTCAACCAACCGGCGTCCAGTATGGAAACAAGACAGTAATATGCTGATAACAGATCACAGTGGTATAGGAGGGTTCAACCAACCGGCGTCCAGTATGGAAACAAGACAGTAATATGCTGATAACAGATAACAGTGGTATAGGGTTCAACCAACCGGCGTCCAGTATGGAAACAAGACAGGAAATTAGGTATTATAATTTAAAACCACGTAAATTACAAACACAGACGACTCTAACCGATAAATCCACGGCTACTCACGCATAAATGTATTTACTATTTAGAATAGTACAAGAAAATAATAACAAATTACAATGTAATAACAACTTAATAATAACAATTTAATGACATGTGCGTGATAAAAAAGAGATTCCGGGGTCTTATCCCCAAGATCCGAATCCCGGATCCATCGAAGTCTTTGATCTGCTTAAAAATGCCGAGGGTTCCACCGGGGGTCCAAGGTCTTAAGCTCTTAACTCCTAAGCAGTTTGTATAGGAAACGACCGGGAGCCCGGATTTGCCTTCTATATTTTGACGAGATTCGCCGGATCCATTCAAACGGAAATTATTCACGAGATTAAAGGGAATATTATCCCAGAATTCTGTGACACCGGGATCTATTGTTAAAATTGCGTCGAGAAAACTGAGAGCCAAGATGCACTGTTGAATGATATGGTGAACACTGTTGGGATCCTTGATGGGTGATTGCATTTGTGGGGACCCTGGAGTCGGGATACGTTTTTTATTTGTTTGCTTATTGGGGTTTAAGGGCGCGACGACTGTTTAAGGGCTTGATCATTTTGCGCACACGGGATCCGTTTGTGATATTCATGCATATTGTACAGGTAAACGTCTCCTCTTAGGCACTGAGGAAAGTGGCGAATACGCACACAACGTTTTGCTATCCAACAGTGGGTGGGGCATTCCATGACAGATCGACCAAGCCATACCACCACCATATTTATTTTTGTCTGTAATTTGGTCTAGGGGTTATCATAGGCGGGGAAGCCAGCTGTACCAACGAAAAAATATATCCGAGTAGCGGTTTTCAAGATATAGCCTCGGGGACTTTTCGGAGGTCACTCAGCAGGCCTACATTTGGCGGCTCGTAGTTGACAAACCATCATAGTTACGACATCAAACTTGTATATTGAAGAAACTTGCATTGAGCCGAGGGACATTTTTGCAATCTCGGATTTTTATACTTATTTGTTTTGGACACGTGACCGCTTGACCTATTTTTATGAGTGACCAGGACAATTCCTCAATTGCAAGTCGAATTTCCGTTTGAAGAAGATTCAAGCCTGGTCAATGTTCTTTCAGACAGACAAATACAAAAATGGCTTTCGGCCTCCAAATAGGATTTTTGAGCCTCCTAATATGATAGATCGACAACAACAAAAAACACCATCATATTTAATGTATCTCTGTAATTTGATCTAGGGGGTTATCATAGGCGGAGAAGCCAGCTGTGCACACGAAAAAGTCATCCGAGCAGCGGTTTTCAAGATATAGCCTCGGGCACTTTTCGGAGGTCACTCAGCGGCTCGCTGCATTTGTCGGCTCGTACTTCACAATGAACTCTCGGGTCCGGGGTGGATCAGAGATCAGGGACCAGAGGTCAGGGACCAGAGGTCAGGGATCAGAGGTCAGGGATCAGAGGTCAGGGATCAGAGGTCAGGGATCAGAGGTCAGGGATCAGAGGTCAGGGATCAGAGGGCAGGGATCAGAGGTCAGAGATCAGAGGTCAGGGATCAGAGGTCAGGGACCAGAGGTCAGGGACCAAAGGTCAGGGACCAAAGGTCAGGGACCAAAGGTCAGGGACCAAAGGTCAGGGACCAAAGGTCAGGGACCAAAGGTCAGGGACCAAAGGTCAGGGACCAAAGGTCAGGGACCAAAGGTCAGGGACCAAAGGTCAGGGACCAAAGGTCAGGGACCAAAGGTCAGGGACCAAAGGTCAGGGACCAAAGGTCAGGGACCAAAGGTCAGGGACCAAAGGTCAGGGACCAAAGGTCAGGGACCAAAGGTCAGGGACCAAAGGTCAGGGACCAAAGGTCAGGGACCAAAGGTCAGGGACCAAAGGTCAGGGACCAAAGGTCAGGGACCAAAGGTCAGGGACCAAAGGTCAGGGACCAAAGGTCAGGGACCAAAGGTCAGGGACCCAAGGTCAGGGACCAGAGGTCAGGGATCAGAGGTCAGGGACCAAAGGTTAGGGAGACGGCTTCCCGGTCTACCAACTCAGCGCAAAACACATTGCTGATGGCAGAAAGGTAGACATCCGGTAGCCTTTTACAGCACGAAACCAGCAGTCAGTGAAAACTGCGATTCTCCGGTCGGATTTGCAATTGATTCAATCAAACTAATGCACCACATGCCTACAATAATGTTGATTATTCCCTTGCAGCGGATGCGGTCCCTTTCAGTCGTCGTTAACCAGGCACCATTGTGTATCGGCTGGTGCACAAATGCCGTAGAAAAACGACCCCTATTACTCCCTTTCAGCGGATGATCATTTAGCCGACCCATACGTCTCCAGGGGCGTATGGGGGGAGGGTCACTGCACCATGCCCCCCCCCCCCCCCCCCCCCTTGGTCGCCGAAGGCGCCCTCATGCACCGAAGGCGCCTTCGGTTCATGAAATGCGTCTCACATTCAGCGAAGGGCGCCGAAGGCGCCCTTCGCTGAATGTGAGGCGCGCTCCGGCTGAATATGAGGCGCGTTCCACTGAATGTAAGGCGCGCTCCGATACATCCCTGAAGGCGCCCTCCCACATACCTCTAAAGGCGCCCTCCGATACACCTCTAAAGGCGCCCTCCCACATACTTTCAAAGACACCCTCCCACATACCTTCAAAGCGCCCTCCCAAATACTTCCAAAGGCGCCCTCCGATACACATCTGAAGGCGCTCTCCCACATAGCTCCGAAGGCTAAAGCTATCCAATACATATCTGAAAACGCTTTCCTACATGCCTTCAAAGGCGCCCTTTGATACACATACACCTCTGAAGTCGCCCTCAAACATACCTCCAAAGGCGCCCTCCCATATACCTCCAAAGGTGCCCTCCGATACATATCTGAAGGCGCCTTCCTACATACCACCAAAGGCGCCCACCGATGCACCTTTAAACTTTGAAGGCGCCCTCACACATACCTACAGGCTCAAAGGCGACCTCCTTTACATCTCCGATGGCGCCCTCCCACATACCTTCAAAGGCGCCCTCGAATACACTTTCGGAGGCGTCCTCCAATACATTTCCGAAGGCGCCCTCCGATACACCTCTGAGTGTGCCCTTCCACATACCTCCAAAGTCGACCACCAATACACCTCTGAAGGCGCCCTCTCACATAGTCCAAAAACACCCTCAGATACATATATTATATGACCGAGGGCGCCCTCCCTCCATACATACAAAGGCGCCCTTCGCTGAATGTGAGGCCGGGCGCCTCTGGGGCTATTTGGAATGGCGACCTCGGAGATGTATCGGAGGGCGCCTTCAGAGGTGTGTGGGAGGGCGCCTTGGAGGTGTATCGGAGGGCGCCTTTGGAGGCATCTGGGAGGGCTCATTCAGATGTGTGTCGGAGGGCACCCTTGGTGGCATGTGGGAGGGTGCTTTCAAAGGTGTATCGGAGGTCGCCTTTGTAGCTATGTGGGATGGCGCCTTCGGAAATGTATCGGAGGGTGCCTTCGGGAGTATGTGGGAGGGCGCCTTCGGAGGTGTATCGGAGGGTGCCTTTGGAGGCAGTGGCGTCGCCACAAAACTTTTGAGTGGGAGGGAGGGGGGGTAGCCAGGGGTTCGGGAGCCAGCGCCAGGGGCGTATTTAGGGGGAGTAAGGTCTAGTGCCACCCTCAGCCCAGGTACCGCCCTCAGACCAGGTGCCGCCCTCAGATCATGTGCCGCCCGCAAGACTAGATGCTGCCTTCAGGCCAGGTGCCGCCTTCAACCCAGGTACCGCCCTCAGGCCAGGTGCCACACTCAGGCCAGGTGCCGCCCTCAGACCAGATGCCGCCTTCAGACTAGATGTCACCCTCAGACCAGGTGTCGACTGTCGCCCTCAGACTAGATGTCACCATCCGACCAGGTGCCGCCCTCGGACCCAACAGGGCGCCTCTGGCCCGCGTAGTAGGGGAATGCCGGCAGGCGCCTTTCCTTCTAAAGGGGCGGCTAAAGAGAGCGACCTGGAGTGGCCTAGGTGCCGTCCTCAAATGAGGTGCCGCCCGCAGGTTAGGTGCCGCCGGCCGCCCTCAGACCATACCAGGTGATGTCCTCAGACCAGGTACCGCCCTCAGACGATGTGCCGCCCTTAGATCAGGTGCTGCCCTCTGGCCAGGTGCCGCCCTCAGACAAGGTGCCACCCTCAGGTCAGGTGCCGCTGGGTGAATTTTGGAGGCCAGAGAGAACTAGAGCAGGGTGCATTTCGACAGACCTCATGGGTGGAGGCAGGGCGGATTTGGACAATCCTGTGTGCGGGGCAGGGCGGAGTTCCGCATGCCTGGGACTTCGGCAGACCGGGGAATAGGGCAGGGTTGATTTTGTGAAATCGGGGAACGGGGTGGGTGGATTTCGGCTGGCCCGAGTGCAAAATTGGCTGTTTGCCATCCACTTCTTTAACTAAGACAAGAATGCCTCTTTATTGCCATCATTTTCATTTTGGTGTCTTTTAATTTCAATTTATTTTTTATTTGTTCACAAATCCTGATCAATTCCACGAATTCCACGGTTAAAAAATATTCGAGAATATCATCAAGTGGAAAGAACAGTTAATTTAAGTTATCGATTTATCGTATAATTTCTTTTCCATAACTTCTTTGTTATTTTGCTATTTGTTTTCATTTACCCCTCTCAACAACACCTTTCGCAGACGGCACTGGCGGATCCGGGGGGGGGGCATCAGGGGCAAATGCCCCTTCTCACAGGAATCTTGGTGGGGTGGGGGGGGGGGGGGCATTCAATACAAGTAGGTATGCGTTCCCTGCACTGAACGTGAAACAAATAACGATCTTAGGAGAAAACTTTATGAAAACTGAGTTTTTTTCTTCTCTCGAGTGATTGAATGCAATTCAAGCAGCCCCGGCAACACTTAACCCGCGCCCCGCTGGGGGGGGGGTAGAATCTGCCCCCCCCCCCCCCCCCCCCCCCTCCCGGATTTTCTCAATAACTTGAACACCATGATAGATATGAACGTGAAACTTTCAGTACCTTATGCTGCATCAATTCGATGTCTTCTTACCAATTTTAAATGACATTGATACAGTGTTTTGGGAGATAATGACGTTTTAATGACGTCATGTCGTGCCATGTTTTGTGGAAAAACGATAAATGTTTGAAAAATCGTAGAAAATAGAGTTTTAACCCTATTCCTGTCCGGCTTTTTTACGCTAAATCTGTCCTCTGTCGGGGGGTGGGTGGGTGGGGGGGGGGGGGGGGGCGATTCCCCCCCCCCCCCCCTGAGATCTCGGCTCCTATGAGAGCTAGAATAACGAAATTTGGTGGGCAGGAAGTACCCACAGGGAACTCTCTTTTGTGTAATTTGCATGACCTTGGGTCAATATCTTCAAGGTCAAACGAGGTCAAATGTACCGAAATGTCCATGATATACTTGTGTGAATATCTTTTTACCTATGACAGATAGAACAATAGTGTTGCCACTATCGTGTTTCTCTCGTCAAGACGCATCGAAATATATCAAGTTTGACCTAGTAAGGTCAATTTGAAAATTTCACCTTAGGTCAAGGTCATGGTGGTCAAGGTCAAGGGCAAGGTGGCCAAAGTAGGTCATGTTGCATATTAGAAGATGCGTATTGACGAAACAAACACATTGCTACCAGTGTAAGCTCTTTATCTTTATCATGTCAAAAGTTATTGCCAAAAATGTTCGTAACCGCGGAGTGCGGATGACCTTGAGGTGACTGCGGAAATGGTGAATGGGCACTATTTCCGGGTCGGCGCTACTTTACCATTCATTCCATGAAAAACAATTCACAGCAACAGGCATTCTGCTTGTCCCTGCGTTTCGTAGTTATTGAGATATTAGCAGAAGCGGAAATCAACCCTTCGTGGTTAGCAAGGGTGATGGAGTGTAGTTATTTAAAACGTGTTTATTGATTTGTGCTTTTATAATTGTGTTTACTGTATTGACTCTGAAATCGGAAGAGCCACGATGTGGATATGTTTACACATACATGCATACATAGCACGAACTTCCGTCAGTTGTCGGGTTATAACTTTATCAGTTATCAAGATATCGACTTGAATTTCGTTGTGTACATATACTGGTATCATATCTCGGGGATGTGTCAGGCATTTTTCGATTTTTCGAAAAAATGGAAATTGTATACATATGTAAATATTTGTTTTTTTTTAATTTTTTCTCTCCTTTTTGCAAATTCGAGATAGCCATCTAAAATCCCTTGCAATTGTCTACTAGTACCTCTTTTCCCTTGCATTTTGCAGAAATAATAAACCCTCCACGAGTGTTTAACCATGCAAACCTTTGGTATAAAAAACGCCTGAACACGCCTCCCAAAAAGTGTTCCTGGAGCCGCTTATGAGGCAGCTTTTTTGAAGAAAAAAAGTACACCATCAGATGCGCAATGAATAGATAGGAAAAGTCTGAAAGTTTGAAGACCTTAGATCTAACCCTCTTCCTGGTAGGGGTGGATGCCACCCCCCCCCCCCCCCCCCCCCCCCCCCCACGGTTTTTCTGGAATAACTCGCGTAGTTTTTAACCAATTGCGATGGAACTTCCAGTACCCTAATTTTGAGGAGATAAAAAAATACACATACTCTGAAAATTTTGAAATTCCAACCCACATGACCCGTGACCGACCTGTTTCTCAAGGTCATGGCAGGCGCAACTGGCGTCCCGCAGTATCGATGCTTGTAACTTGTGCAGTTTCCGAGTGTTTGTTGTTCAGGAGCATATACACGGGTGTTTCCAGGTGACAGTTGTGGTTTGCACTGAAATTGTGACCTCGATTGACCTTTTCAGAGGTCAACTGAGGTCATTGACCTCCGATGACCTCATATCACTTTTTTGGGCTTCTGGCGGTTTCTAGGACATTTTGTGACCCTTATTTCAAATTTGGAATCCATTTTACATAATTATATGTTCCACTGGGGTCATGCGCTTCCACAGGTCAACCGAGGTCACTGACCTCAGATGACCTGACATGACCTTTTTAGAATTTGGCAGTTTTTAGGACATTTTGTGACGCTGATTACAAATTTGGCACCCATTAAGAATTATGATATGCTCATTCACGATTCTAGCTCGATAAAATTCAATTTATACGCATTTACAATTTTGATGACTTTTGGGTAATTGACATGACCTCAGATGACCTCAGATGACATGACCTCAGAGGTCACCTAATGCCACAAGTCACCTAATGACACCTTAAAATAGGGTATCAGCGGCTTCCTCTCGTGACAAGCAAAACGCTCGTCTTTGAATCGAAGCTCTACCTCAATTAGGGCTCTACCTCAATTAGGGGCGAAACGCTAAGGGGGGGGGGTCGTACCAACCTCCCCCTACCCGAACACGTAGTGATTTTGCCCTACCCGGGCGAGGGTTAATACTAAATGTGCAGCATTCGAAAAACCTCCGGGGGAGGGGCGATTCCCCCCCCCCCCGGACAGGAATAGGGTTAAAGCAAATTGCAAATACAAAACGGCAAAAGACAGGAAATTACTTTTTTAATGGCTATCTCGGCTTTTCACAATTTTGGGTTTTTGACCCCCAAAAAGGAAAAGAAACTTGTTTTCGGAAAAAATCATTTTTTTTGTTGTTGTCAATTTGAAAAGTGAATTTCTTAAGTTCGAATACCAAAATAAGGTGACCGGCCCAAATCCGAGGAGGGAAAAAAATGGGGGGTACTTTTTTGTCACAAAAAGAGGCGCCCGCATGTGGGGGTTTGGCGCCATCTTGAGGTCCCTCCCTCCCCCTTGACGGATTTATAAATACGCCCCTGTACGTTTCCGTAAGTACTGAGTAGAACAGGGAAGGGGTGTTAGGAGATATTGCACCAGAGAGACTACTTCACTATGCGCAATAAAAATGTGTTCATAAATTACCTTTGATGCAGAATAATAAAACCATCGGCAGCATTTCGGTGTCATACTATTCGATTACAGACCAGCCGTTCTGCCAGTTACCGTACAACTACAACTTATTGCAGCGCAGGCCTCGCTCCATGGAAGCGGAGCGCTGCGCCGCCGCTACCGCCACCTGCCTCGTCCAAGTGTTACCAGTGTGACAATCGTTCTCGGCTCAGCCGCGGCGCCAGCCCGTCTCGGTGGCGGGCTGACGAGGATCCAACTGGCACACGCGGTCGGCGTGACTACCTAGCCGCGTTCTCGGCCGCGGCGCCAGCCCGTCTCGGTGGCTGGCTGACGAGGATCCAACTGGCACACGCGGTCGGCGTGACTATCTAGCCGCGTTCTCGGCCGCGGCGCCAGCCCGTCTCGGTGGCGGGCTGACGAAGATCCAACCGGCACACGCGGTCGGCGTGACTATCTAGCACACAAACTCGACTGTTCATAAACGATAAAAACCAGGCGCAAAAAGAAACAGAACGATCGGTAACGTGGAATTGAAATGCGAAACGGAACCAAAGAAATTAAGTATTTCTCGTGAGATCGTTCCTGCTGCCGTAAGCTCACGTGGTAGATAATATCGATTACGAACCAGTTGTTAAGCTCGATCGAGATAGTACGGACCAGATCGTGGCCATCTGTCTCGACCGAGCACGGCGCCGTCTCGCCAGTCGTGCGAGAAACAGACTGGTGAACTGCGCACCGTCTGCACTATGCACCATTTGCCTATATAGGATCCATGGAGTCAGCAAACTCCTTCACATTCGCCTTCATGGTCCAGCTTTGCTAGAGGTGCTGCCCTTGGCTTCACCAGGGCCGGTCCGTCAGATGTCGGCTGACAGCAGTTAGTGCTGCTCTACCGCATTAATTATGTGTGGTCAGTGGTGACTGTGTTGTGTTGAGTGACTGTGTTGACTGCTGCTCAGTGGCGTACCCAGCATTCACTCCAGGAGGGGGCAATTTTTGCTCAGGGAGGCATAAAGTACCCTCACCAAAAAAACTCACCGGATTTCGCGCACTATATTTTTAAAAGGGCACATTTTCACCATTGTTTGCTTAAAATCAGAGTCATTCATTTTTCGACCAAAGGAGGCACATTCCAACTTTCAGGGGGAGGGGAAATTGCCCTGTTTGCCCCCCCCCCCCATGTAATGTAAGCTTATGCTGCTGCTCCAACCCATTGAAACTGCATTGCTGCCTGGCTGTGGCTTTTCCTTGGGCTGTAGCTGCAGTCACCTCATATCTTTTAAAGTCACTCAGGTAGCTTGCTGCAACAATAACGGGTCCTTCTCCTTCAAACCAGAACAGCATTGTTTTCCCTCAATAACAGCAGCTTAGTACAGCAATGACCTTTATGTTGCCCTGCAGCCCACAGTTCAAGAAAATGCTAAAGCAGTACAGAGGTAAACCAGTCTTGTAGTTTCACTTGCTGCCTCATCAGTTTCTTTTAAGCCAAGCAAAGTGATCACCAGGCACAAAGAGCTGAAGTACACACAGCACTAGCAGGTGTCAGAGAGTTCAATTATACAAGCGACTCCTGCCTAGTTAATTAGTGATCAATACAAAATGCATGATTAATATATAAAAATACTGTCCCAGATGACATCATCAATCTGGTATCACCATCCATCCCACTACCTTAAACTTGACACACAAAAGTGGGACGCCTGCCCAACTAATACTCTAAATTCTGCTGGCTACCAGGCATTGCATGATCTGATATCGGCCACAAGGATCACGGCCTGTGCATCAAGCTCTGCTTGGTGCTGGTCCTGACCATGGAAATCCATCCATGCTGATTCAAAACATTTTGACACAATTCATAGAAATACTGATAAGGTTGTGCATGTTCAGACATTTCACAGCAGTGGTGATGACAGTGTTATGGTGGTTTGGGGTGTACTCCACCACCACCACCACCACCACCATGACACGTCTGGAATTATGACATGTCTGGCCTCACTCATAGTAATATCAATTATCACAAAAATACTTTTAAAAAAAATGGAATTGCTATTTATAAATCAAATACAAACATGTTAACACATTTTCATTTGAAACACACATACAAGATGGGCAGAGTGAATGGAATGAGTAAATGCCCCATAGAACACAAATTATTGATACTCAATTGAATTGACCATTCAACAAAGTAACCCATTAGTAAAAATTGAAATGTCCCAGGCCCTCCGAGAACCCTGAGACTCAGGGTACATCAACAGTAAGTAGTCTCAAGTTGAATATGGGACCAGAGAGTGCAAACTGTTCCAATACATGTCTTGAGTCCTTCCTCTCTTATCAGATTTTGGCGAAGCTTAATACCACCAATATTTCAAATTTAAACACATCCCAAGCCCTTACCTTCGTAGCTGAATAAAGTGGGCTGGTAGTCAGCCGCTATGTTTACATTGGCCGTGTTCTTCTGCGTAAGGATCCTCGATATCTGTGTATGAAGCCTCATGCTATGGAGCTGCTACTGACGTCATAATGACGTCTACAGGTCGCCGTACTGTGTTACGTACCGCGTCCTTGTCATGCGGCCATGGTTCAAAGCCTTGAAGCATGACGTCACGTTTTCCCCCAAAGCTTCTCATTTCTCTGTCGCTGATTCGTCAACAGGTCGTCCTCACAATCCTCATGCCACAAAGAACACAGTTTTACCATTTCAAGGATGGGGTGTTCACCGAAAGGACAATATGTGGCCAGTTTCATGACGTCATCAGAACAGTTGATACTTTACCAATACGGTATTTTATCTACCGTGACCAATACGTTACCCTCTGCAAATTGGAGAGACTATTTTATTTTTATTTTGCTGCATGGTTATCATTATATAATACTGCATGAGACCGGTGTAAATCAATTTTCAAGACCGAGGTGCTTTCTTGATTTTTTTAACGAGGCCGGAGGAAGCCAAGGTCAGAAAGCAATAAAGCGCAGGTCTTGAAAATGTATGCCGGCCGAGTGGTATGATTTTTACTATATGTCGCAAATTCCAGTCAGGTTTTTGTCACACACACTGTTTTCATGCGCTCTGGTAAAATACATTTTCCCGTGGACATTTGTATAATACCACGTGTTACCACACCTCACGGGCCAATGTATTTTGATATACCCAGCATATGGTAATTTTAAGTTCCAGATAACCGGCAGACACACTATCTCGGGCCGTGGTTTTCCACAGCCCAAAGCAGTCGTGGTCCCTTATTCAAGACCTCTCCCCGAAGCCAACGACCAGCTGATGGTCGTTGATGGGTAAATTGATGGGTCAACGACAACGGATCTGTGATTCCAGTATAAGACGTTACGAAAATACGGCAGTGGATCTTGGATCCATTTTCGGGATCCGTCCTCATGTCTGGTACATACGACCAGGAGCGTCGTTACAAAGTATGGAGTGTGGGCCAGCCAGTTGCCCCCCCCCCCCCGTCCCCATGTTAAAATCCTGCTAATCTGGGGGGGGGGGGCGATTCTGGGGGTCCGACCACCCCCCCCCCCCCCCGTGGCGACACCCCTGCAAACCACAGATCCTTTGCTGTCCTGCTCGCATATTCAGTGAAATTACTATACCTACTATCAATACTATCATTACTGTATCATTATCATATCATTACTATCAGTGACTACCCAGCCAGGAATTCTGAGTGGGGCCCAATTGGGCAGAACTCTGGTTTGCCAGACTTATATGGTTGGGCTAGCCCGGGCTGTAACTTGGTTTCTAACTGGCGTATGACACACTTACGCCAAGCAGAACCAGAGTTACAGCCTGGGCTAGCCCAGCCAAATACGTCGGGCATACCCGAGCTAAACCCAAGCTTGAACATCTGCCCGGGCTAACTTGGGCAAATCCCGAGTTGTTCCGTGCTTTTATAACCGCCGGTAACTGTGGCCCCACGTGGGCTTCCCAGAATACGCGCGGCACGGACTGCGCGGGCTAGCCCGAGGACAGCCAGAGTTGCTTAATGCACTTGTAAACAGCGTTCCACATAACACACCCATGTGGTTACCACATGGGTTTAAGATGGGCTACGTGGGCTCACATGGGCATGGTAATGCACATGAGATCGGTATGGGTCCCACATGGACATGTGGGCTGAGGAGGGCACATTTGAATATGGGAATGGCGTGGCATACCCATATGGGCCCCATGTGGGATTGAGGAGGTTAGAAGGTGGTGTGCTAGCCCATATGGTAACCATACAGAAACGTCTTCCAAAACCATGTGGGCACCATGTGGGAAAGGTGGGCTAGCCCACATGGTTACCATGTGTCTGTGTTATGTGGGGTATAGTCACGCTGGCTAGCCCAAGTAGGTGCTCGGGCAAGCCCAGGCTCAAACTGATCGGGTCCCGACCGGGCTGTGCTGCGTTATGCCCACCCTGGTAGAGGAGGTCGCAGGTAATTTCGGCGTGGAGATTTTAGGCCGTATACCCCTATCCTTCATGATCGGTGCTTGGTGACCGCTATCCACCCGTCCCTGCCAAGGCAGTCACTATGCTCTTCACAAAAAAATAACAATCAGTATAACGCATCACGATCGCTTTCACTGATCATGTCCGCCAAGACCGCCACGATAGCTAATGGCTACTTCAGCGTCATCACGCCACACAGTTCCGCGATGAACAATGCCCTTGTTTTTTTGTTTTGTTTTGTTAAATTTTAGGCATTTCGGTCAATTATGACCATTGCATGCCTTTTCAATTTATATGTTCAGGAACGAACAATTGATGCGTTACACAGGTATTATTTTATGTTTGTCTGTGATTTACATCTTTTCGAATAGTTTTGATTCTTGGAGAAATGAAAACAGTAAATTGAGCAAGTCTGGTTGTGTGTCTCCGAGTACAGATGTCAAACTGAATGGCAATTTTTCTTTGTTGCAAAAAGAGAGCAGCTTACCCCTTTGTCTACGGTAATTTGGACACTGTATGATAACATGTTCTACTGTCTGTGGACATTGACAAAGCGAGCATATCGGCCGAGCGTCTTTGGAATATATATAACAATGTGTGTATAAAGTATGTCCTAAACGTAATCTAGCCAAAACTTTCTCTTCCCGTCTATTATCTCTGTTTGCAGACGTCCACACTTCAATGAGAGGTTTGATGCGTCGAAGCTGTGTTGCTCGAGTAGTATTGGTCCATTGCATTTGCCAGTTTTTTATCATTGCTTGTCGTAAGCAAGCTTTAATGGATGTATAGTCAGTTGGAATGTTTGTTATGCTATTTAAAGAAAGTGCCTCTTTTGCAAACTTGTCCGCTTGCGAGTTTCCATGGATACCGCTGTGACCCGGTATCCAGGTGAACCGTATTTGTGTACCATTGTTGGATAATTCCTGGTGTAGATTGTATATATGTATCAGCAAGGGTGACGATGGAGATTTCATAAGCAATGACTGAACGACCGAACGCGAGTCTGTGCAAATCACCGCTCTTTGTAAACATTTTTCTTGAATAAACTGAAGGGCTTCTAACACCGCATGTAGTTCGGCGATATATATACTTGTGCTATTCTTAAGACGAGTTTTAATTATGTGTTCATTACAGTTACAGAAAACTGCGTTTGAAGTGCGATCACCGTCTTTCGAGCCATCTGTGAAAATGAAATGAAAACTGGAAAACTGGTTGCGTAATTCACCAAACTTGTGTTGCACTTCTTGTGGAGTAATGAGTGCTTTTGAACAATCAAAAAGAAATAGAACCTCCCTGTCAATCTTCAGCCATGGAGGAACATTGAGTTTAGGTAAGGGAAGGATTTCTGGTTGAATGTACTCCAAATCTGCGGAGAATTTCTTAACTCTAGAAGCTATTGTTAATCCAGATCGTTTTTCAGCCGGACCAATGTAGTTATGGTGAATTGATGGTAAGATGTGTATAGATTTATAAGTATTATGGTTTGGATGAAACAAAATTTTGCTAACATAACGTAAAGATTGCTCCTGTCGTCTCAAATGTAAGGGCGGTATAACAGCTTCTGTTTGTAAGGACGAGATTGGTGAGGTTTTCATGGCCCCAAGGGCTATTCGGATGAATGAGTTTTGAATTGTGTCTAATTTTTTAAGTGTGTTATCACTGGCACCGGCGTAAATTACAGCTCCGTATTCTATGATTGGCAACACCAAAGCCTTGTACAAATGAAGAAGTGTTTTCCGGTCTGCCCCATACTCTGTGCCGGCAATACATCGAAATAAGTTCAGACGCTTGCTACATTTTGATTTTACATACTCCATATGCTTCACCATACTGAGTTTTGAGTCCAAAACTATGCCAAGGAATTTGAATGACTGTAAGCGAGGAATAACGTGACCTGAAAGGCGTAGGTCAGAAGCCTGACGCATTCTGTTGTTTTTGGTGAAAGTCATCACTGCAGATTTGGTTGGTGAAAATATACTACCGTTCTTTCTTGACCAATCTTCAATTATGTCTAGTGCCTGTTGTAAACGAAAAATGGAGTGTTGCGAGTCGCTGTCGGTGCACCATATGGAACTGTCGTCAGCGAACAAAGAGTAGTTTATACTTGAAGGAACTGCGTCGAATAGATCATTGATCATGACGTTGAAGAGCATTGGAGATAAGCAGCTACCTTGCGGTAAACCATTTTGAAACGAGTATGTGTTGGAATATACTGAGCGACATCGTACCTGAAAATTACGTTCACCTGTAAGAAAGCCTAACAAATATTGTGCGAGATGTCCTCGAATGCCTAGCTTATGCAACTTAAGTATCAGAATCGGCCTGTATACCATGTCATAGGCACGACTTATGTCCAAGAAAACTGCTGTTGTATGTTTCTTATATTTAAATCCTTTTCTTATATCAGTTTCAAGTCGTACGATATGGTCATAAGTGGTATGATTTTTGCGAAAACCACTCTGGTATTTTGAAAATAAATTATTTTCTTCTAAGAACCAAGCTAAACGTTTACCTACCATTCGCTCAAACACTTTACCTAAACAACTGGTCAGGGATATGGGACGATAGTTGAAAGGGTTATTGCGATCTTTTCCCGGTTTCGGCAATGGAATTGTGATTGCCTCTCGCCATGCTGCTGGAAAAATGTGTTTGGTCCATAAGTCATTGAGTGTAAGTAACATAAATTGTAAAGTGTTATCTGGCAACTGCCGAAGAAAAGCATAATGTAACTTATCGGGACCAGTGGACGTGTTTCCTGTAGATGAAATGGCATCGCGTAACTCAGATAAAGAGAAAGCATCATTGTACACTTCAGTGTTATCTGAGAAAAATGCATTTGGAGTCAAACGAAACTCTCTTCGGGCAAACTCAATAAATCCAGGTTTGTAGTTTTCTGTTGAACTGCAGTGAGCAAAGCTTCTAGCTATTGTGTTAACAATTTCTTGCGGTTCTGTTATGTTCGTAGCATTTACACGGAGGACTGGAAGGCTGGTAAAACTTCTTTTACCAGATAATGAGCGAACAAGTGACCATATCTTACTTAAAGGTGTGCGATGGTTGAACTGTGCAAGAAAGGATCGCCATGAGGAGCGCTTTGCTTCTCGTATGATCCGTTTACAACGGGCTCTTTCTTGATTGCGTATGATTAAATGTGCGTTATCTGTGTGCCGTGAGTAGCTACGAAAAGCTCTTTTCCGTCTTGCTATGGCCTGAGCCACTTCTGGAGACCACCATGGAACCGCTTTGTGTCTCGTTGACGGTGATGTGGATGGAATCGATACATTCGCAGCTGATAATATAGTATTTGTAAGAAACGTGATGCCTTGCTCCGGAGAATGAAATTGTTCTTGATCGATGTTGCACAATTCTTGAAATTGCGTCCAATCTGCCTTCTTCAAATTCCATCGAGGAATAAAACTGGTAACAGCATCGTTACCAGAAGTAAACGTTGTTTTAATTTTAATAGGATAGTGGTCGCTGTGATGGATATCACAGTCAACAAACCATTCAAAGAGGCTACATATTGGCGATGAGCAAATTGACAGGTCAATTGCTGATTCACTGTGGTGAGATAATGAAAAGTAGGTATTGTCGCCTTTGTTGAGGAGAACGAGATCGTGGACGTCAAGAAAGCTTTCGATAATGTCGCCACGCTCGTCTGGAACTCGGGTGTTGCGTGCCCACATAGGATTGTGGGCATTGAAGTCCCCGAGTAAGAGGAAAGGGTTTTTAAATTGTGATATAAGGTGATTTAAGTTTCTTGCGAGATCACTGTTGTCAGCATTGGGTGGTATATAAATCGAACATATGTCTATTTTCCTTCTATTCAACCTAATGGTACATGCTACAGCCTGTAGTGGGGTATTTAAAATAATCTCATCGTGAACGAAATCATTATTCATGTACAAGGCTGCACCGCCATGACGACGTTCACCGTCGGTCTCATCATAACGGTATAGCGAATAATTAAAGAGAGAGAAGTTGTAAGGGTCTGTAGGCAGTAGCCATGTCTCTTGTAAAGCAATAACTATTGGAGCTAGTAGTACGAAAAACATTTTGCTTTCAGCCCAGTTTGAGACTAGACCACGACAATTCCACTGTAAGAGCATCGACATTTAAGTGTTTAAAGAGGTCCCACCAAGAGATGGGATTTTTCCGACAGAGAGAGAGCGAGTTTTCCCCATTGCCACACGGATTGCTGGGCGCGATTGCCGCTCTTGACAAACGCCTGTGCGGCCGTGCGGTGGTAGAAAGTGGGGAGGGGGTTGAGCTGTCACTGGTCGGTCGGCGCAAGCCGGCCGGGCTACGTTGTTGTGACCACGGTTGGTCTGCCATGCGCCTGGACGAGCCGTAGCCCGGGGGCTAGGCTGGTCGTGCAGACGAGGACTGGTGCGTGGTGGGGCGTCAGCTGGTGCGGTTGGCTCAGTAGCCGTCTGCGCGCACGTAACAGACTTAGCAGGGACGGGTTTCAGAAGTTTGAGCGGCGGCAGCTGAGCGATGGGTTCGGTCTGGGTCTGAATCGTTGTGGTTTGGGGTTTGGCAGCCTGTGCGTAAGTTTTGGACGATTGAGCTGGTTTCCTCTCCTCAACAGTGCGCCGCGCCTGAGGATACGACACCCCAGTGGTGGCCTTCACCGCGCATATCTCTTTTTCGGTTTTCCAAACCGGACACTGTGTCGAGCTGGTGCTGTGATCTGTTGCGTCACAACTGAGGCATTTGATGGGATCTGTGCAGGCGGTACCGTCATGAGGAGCTGCACCACACTTCTGGCACCGTGGGCCTTGTTTGCAAAATCGGCTAGAATGTCCGAACCGTTGGCAGTTGAAGCAGCGAAGGGGATTGGGAAGAAACACGCGTACTGAGTAGCGGATGTGGCCAGCGAGGAGGGTTTCGGGCAGAGTTGTGGTTTCAAAAGTGAGCACGAGAAGGCTGGTATCTTTTCTCTGCCCATCACGGAAAGTCGTCAGGCGGCGCACGTGCGACACTCCTTCAGGTCGGAGACCGTCAAAGATTTCTGCCTCGGACATGAAACGCATCTCCGGGGCGAAAATCGTTCCCTTGGAGGTGTTTCGGGCGTGGTGGAGGGAGACAGTGACGGCTTTCTCGCAGAAGCTTGTGCATTTCAGCAGCGCTTTTGTCTGGGCACGGGTCTTCGTTTTCACGATGAGCGATCCATTTGCCGGTGTTTCGATGTCCAGAAGCCCAGTGCCGCAGATCTTCTGGAGATATTTTGTCGGCCAGAAAACGTTAACTTTTCGAAAAGATACACCTTCATCCTTGGGATTTAGCACTAGAAACGATCCGGACGAGTCGAGGTACGGTTCAGGACATTCATCAGAGGGACCAGCGGTGGTCGAAGACGAGCGAAGGTCGGTACCGGGAGCGGAGGCTTGGGTCGAGCGAGGGTCATTGCCGGGGGCGGAGGCCTGGGACGAGCGAGGGTCAGAGCCGGGGGCAGAGGTCACGGACGAGCGAGGGTGGGTGCCGGGGGCAGAGGTCTGGGACGAGCGAGGATCAATGGCCGTGGAGTCAGAGTCCATAGGGAGGTCAGGAGAGGTCAGGTTCGGGTCAGAGTCAGAGTCCGAGGCATCTTGTTTCCGGCGCTTTTTCCCCACCATGGGGAAAAAGCAAGCAACGGAGCCGGAGAACAATAAACCGAGTGAGAACGAAACCTAACGCAAAGAAAACTAAGCAACGACAACGACGATGGAAACGAGCGAAAATGTGGAAACCGTACCAAGAATCGGCGAATGTGCGTGAGCGCGTGTTCGATGATTCTGGAGCCCCTGAACAATGCCCTTGAAGTTTTACCATTATATAACCTTCTGACTTTGGGAATGCTCCTTCCGTTTGACACATTGGCATAGACTATATCTAAGCAATTCATTTTTCAGATCTCATGACAACATCTCCCTTTGCATTGCTTTTCACGACATTTTCCAACTTCGAACTGTCCTACATATTGGGGTAATGTCTGTTTTTGGTAAAACAATACGAAAAAATGATTGCTTCTTGAAAGACGCCATCTGTTGAGCGGCAGCTCAACTACAAGTACGGAAGTGCGCGTCATCCGCCATCGTGAAGCGCAGTTCGTCGCGGATGTCGGTCGGCCTCCGTCAAGCCCAAGACGAACCCGAGCTGTGCCAGAGTGATGAATTTTGGTCGGGCATGCCCAATTTCAGTCCGAGAATAGTTGAAAGCCGCGTTGTTGGGCTCAGCTCGGGCTTACCCGAGTTCACTCTGCTCAGGCGAAGCCCGAGTTGTGCCCAAGCAGAAAAACTTGTATGTTGGGCTAACTGGGGCTATGTCATGTTAAGCCCAAGTTTCCCGAGCAGTGCCCGAGTTAATTCCTGGCTGGGTAGAGGTGCAGTTTTAGAGGCACAAACACACCAGCCAATGTCGTGAGGATCCAACCATAGGCGTATCAAGGGGGGACAAACGGGGCAATTACCCCCTCCTGAAGGTCCGTACGTCCCCCTTGGCCGTATGTGGCCCTTTGGAAATATGGCCCGAAGGGCCCTATTTCGAAAAAATGAATGATTTGTATATATATATATATATATATATTTTAAGGAAAAAAATGCTGAAAATATGCACCTATAAAAATATAGTGGGCCAAATCCGGTGAGTTTTTTCTTTGGGGGGGGGGGGGGCTTATGCCCCCCTGATACAAAATTTCCCCCTCCTGGAGTGAATCCTGAGTACGCCACTGAGTCCAACGCAAATGGCCTGCAACATTATCGGTGCTGATGTACCAAACTTGCATCTCGGCTGAAGGGAGCCTCATCGATAACAGACGGGTTTACCATATCACGAGGATAACTTTAATCAAAAGTATCAACCAGTCAGAAGTCGAGTTCCGGTTAAAAAAAACGAGCCACCCTTGGCTTCATCGGTTAGTCAACGGGCCAAGACAAACGGTTAGTTATATTTGCGCATGTTTTCAGCAAGCTATTACAAAAGTTCAGGGTTAGGTTGTCATGAGCCATTGACAGCGAAATCAAAGTAAAGCTAGAATATGAATAACAGAATAACACCAGTAAAACGCCTATTTGGGCGATGACCGTGCGGGCGCGCACTGGTAAAGCTAAACCAGGTTTGAAATACGAAACGGTATGGGAGCACACGTGGTAGTAACATAGTCCTTTTAGTCCCCCATACACATTCCCAGCCCCCAGGCCTCCATGCATGCCAACATAAAAATTACGTTTTATTAAATTGTTCATGATCTCCGTTCTCGAATCCGCCAAAATGGAGTACGTCCCGAGCGCTGCATGCTTCAGCGTATACAAACGAATGCTTAGGATAAATCAAGCCATTTTTGATCAAGAATAATTTGTGTTCATTTCGACGTCTGCGGGTGCCACGCGCTGTGGTACCACCCCTATCAGAACGCACCATAACCAAATCAAAATTGATTTGATGGTCCTATCCAATGGTGAAAACCCGATCTCATTCGGAGCAGTGGTTGCAAAATTATTAGCTTCCGAAAAGCGTCTGTATGGCCGGGTCGGGCCGGTTCAAATGTAAATGTGTCTAGTAAGTTGACGATAAAGCTGACGGGCGCTTCTCGCCCGCTCGGTTAGTGTTGCGTCGTGGACGAGTCTGGCGGCTGGCGCAGCAGTTATAGTTACGACATCGGCCGCCTGTGGCGCTGATGTGCGTGTCTCCGTCTCAGCAGTCCCGCGCGAGCAGCCGTGGTCACGGGTTCCCGTAATGCCAAGGTGGTTGTTACGCAATACAACCAGTGGCGGACGTGTGTCTTTCAAGACATAATAATCAGCATATCTCAAGGCCCATGGGCGAAGGTTGTCATTGTTGCTGGCAACAGAGTTCACAAGTGTAAAAAGTATATACATGCATTTTATTGTCACAATTCCAAGAAAACAAATCCGTGACAAGTGAAGGAACAAATAGATGACGGAGTTTAAAGAAACTACAGCAACTTATATATTTAGACATTTACCCACAATAAAGCCACGGGCAGCGCGTCAAGTTATCACATCGCCTCGCACCATGTCAGTCGTTACTAATCAGCAGCATCACCACCTAAGCACCTGCGGTCAGGAGCCGTGCCTGAGCCGCCCACTGCAGTAGTGTCGTGCCCGACCCGTCCGGTTCCGTGCCCGACCCGTCCGGTTCCGAGCCTGACCCGTCCGGTTCCGTGCCCGGCCCGTCCGGTTCCGTGCCCGGCCCGTCAGGTTCCGTGCCCGACCCGTCAGGTTCCGTGCCCGACCCGTCCGGTTCCGGGCCTGACCCGTCAGGTTCCGAGCCTGACCCGTCTGGTTCCGTGCCCGACCCGTCCGGTTCCGAGCCTGACCCGTCCGGTTCCGAGCCTGACCCGTCCGGTTCCGTGCCCGGCCCGTCAGGTTCCGTGCCCGGCCCGTCAGGTTCCGTGCCCGACCCGTCAGGTTCCGAGCCTGACCCGTCCGGTTCCGAGCCTGACCCGTCCGGTTCCGTGCCCGGCCCGTCAGGTTCCGAGCCTGACCCGTCCGGTTCCGAGCCTGACCCGTCCGGTTCCGTGCCCGGCCCGTCAGGTTCCGTGCCCGACCCGTCCGGTTCCGAGCCTGACCCGTCAGGTTCCGTGCCTGACCCGTCCACCGCAGCAGATAGGTACCGTCGATGGCACCCCGTGTCGCCAGTTTCGGCCACTATTCGCTGGAAGTCAAAGCTGCCTGCTGCGGGACCGGAGATCCGGCGGAGAGCGACAGCGAGGCCTCCTGCAGCGACAGAGAGCTCAGCTCCTGCAGCAGCTCCGTCGAGCTGCAACACACCAGACGCAGACCGACATCACAGGCACACAGGACCACACATCCAGACGCAGACCGACATCACAGGCACACAGGACCACACATCCAGACGCAGACCGACATCACAGGCACACAGGACCACACATCCTGACGCAGACCGACATCACAGGCACACAGGACCACACATCCAGACGCAGACCGACATCACAGGCACACAGGACCACACATCCAGACGCAGACCGACATCACAGGCACACAGGACCACACATCCAGACGCAGACCGACATCACAGGCACACAGGACCACACATCCAGACGCAGACCGACATCACAGGCACACAGGACCACACATCCAGACGCAGACCGACATCACCGGCACACAGGACCTCACATCCAGACGCAGACCGACATCACAGGCACACAGGACCACACATCCTGACGCAGACCGACATCACAGGCACACAGGACCACACATCCAGACGCAGACCGACATCACAGGCACACAGGACCACACATCCTGACGCAGACCGACATCACAGGCACACAGGACCACACATCCAGACGCAGACCGACATCACAGGCACACAGGACCACACATCCAGACGCAGACCGACATCACAGGCACACAGGACCACACATCCAGACGCAGACCGACATCACAGGCACACAGGACCACATATCCAGACGCAGACCGACATCACAGGCACACAGGACCACATATCCAGACGCAGACCGACATCACAGGCACACAGGACCACATATCCAGACGCAGACCGACATCACAGGCACACAGGACCACACATCAGACGCAGACCGACATCACAGGCACACAGGACCACACATACAGGCAATAAGCGCAACCTTCCTTTTCGTCATATGATAAGTTATCAAACACATGTGCAGGCAAGTCCATCAACTGTCGTCATGAATGCAGGCAAATGCCATCAAGCAGTGGATTCCAAACCCCGCAGCCACCCACCCCACCCTTCCCTTGCCACGGCCAGCCCTGGTGGCCGGTCCACTCACCTGACCATGTGCTGGGCACTGTGGCGCAGCAGCCACCCACCCCACCCTTCCCACCGCCAGCCTTGGTGGCCGGTCCAGTGACTCACCTGACCATGTGCTGGGCACTGTGGCGCAGCGCCTGCTGCAGTGAGCTGACCGCCTCAGCCGTGTGTTGCAGCAGGTTGGCGTGCGGCGACACGGCGCCGTCCAGGGCGCTGAGCGCCACCCGACACCGTTCAGCCGCCGACACCAGCTCCTCTGTCGGCAGGAGGAGACGCTGAGGCTGAGGGCAGGAGACGACTCTGTCGGCAGGAGGAGACGCTGAGGCTGAGGGCAGGAGACGACTCTGCGGGTAGGCGGGGAGACCACCGCTCAGCCGCCGACACCAGCTCCTCTGTCGGCAGGAGGAGACGCTGAGGCTGAGGGCAGGAGACGACTCTGCGGGTAGGCGGGGAGAACACCGCTCAGCCGCCGACACCAGCTCCTCTGTCGGCAGGAGGAGACGATGAGGCTGAGGGCAGGAGACGACTCTGTCGGCAGGAGGAGACGCAGAGGCTGAGGGCAGGAGACGACTCTGCGGGTAGGCGGGGAGAACACCGCTCAGCCGCCGACACCAGCTCCTCTGTCGGCAGGAGGAGACGCTGAGGCTGAGGGCAGGAGACGACTCTGCGGGTAGGCGGGGAGACTACCGCTCAGCCGCCGACACCAGCTCCTCTGTCGGCAGGAGGAGACGCAGAGGCTGAGGGCAGGAGACGACTCTGCGGGTAGGCGGGGAGACCACCGCTCAGCCGCCGACACCAGCTCCTCTGTCGGCAGGAGGAGACGCTGAGGCTGAGGGCAGGAGACGACTCTGCGGGTAGGCGGGGAGAACACCGCTCAGCCGCCGACACCAGCTCCTCTGTCGGCAGGAGGAGACGCTGAGGCTGAGGGCAGGAGACGACTCTGCGGGTAGGCGGGGAGAACACCGCTCAGCCGCCGACACCAGCTCCTCTGTCGGCAGGAGGAGACGCTGAGGCTGAGGGCAGGAGACGACTCTGCGGGTAGGCGGGGAGAACACCGCTCAGCCGCCGACACCAGCTCCTCTGTCGGCAGGAGACGCTGAGGCTGAGGGCAGGAGACGACTCTGTTGGCAGGAGACGCTGAGGCTGATGGCAGGAGACGACTCTGCGGGTAGGCGGGGAGAATGGGAACGGTTTTACGGGTAAGAGGGGAGAATAGGGACGGCTTTAAAGGCAAGAGTAGAGAATGGGGACGGCTTTACGGGCAAGAGGGGAGAGTGGGAACGGCTTTACGGGCAAGAGGGGAGAGTGGGGACGACTTTACGGACAAGAGGGGAGAATGGGGACGGCTTTACGGGCAAGAGGGGGAATGGGGACGGCTTTACGGGCAAGAGGGGAGAGTGGGGACGGCTTTACGGGCAAGAGGGGGAATGAGGACGGCTTTACGGGCAAGAGGGGGAATGGGGACGGTTTTACGGGCAAGAGGTGGGAATGGGGACGGCTTTACGGGCAAGAGGGGGAATGGGGACGGCTTTACGGGCAAGAGGGGAGAGTGGGAACGGCTTTACGTGCAAGAGGGGAGAGTGGGGACGGCTTTACGGGCAAGAGGGGGAATGGGGACGGCTTTACGGGCAAGAGGGGGAATGGGGACGGCTTTTCGGGCAAGAGGGGAGAGTGGGGACGGCTTTACGGGCAAGAGGGGAGAGTGGGGACGGCTTTACGGGCAAGAGGGGGAATGGGGACGGCCTTACGGGCAAGAGGGGGAATGGGGACGGCTTTACGGGCAAGAGGGGAGAGTGGGGACGGCTTTACGGGCAAGAGGAGAGAGTGGGGACGGATTTACGGGCAAGAGGGGGGAATGGGGACGGTTTTACGGGCAAGAGGGGGATGGGGACGACTCCGGGTATGGGGGGGGGGGACGGCTCTGCAGGCAGGAGGGGAGAATAGGGGCCCCAGTCTCGAACACACAGGACTCACAGACGACTTCAGGCACGACTCGACACAGATGCCAACTAAGCCCGGCGGACAGAACAGGGTACGTACCGACGAACATCTCTGCGTGCCTCGGCTCCACGCAGCCCTTCAGCTGGAGGCGGTTCCGCGTGGCGTCCAGCGTGGTGGCCATCCGACTGAGGTCGGCCCGCACAGTGTCGGCAGACTCTGGGGGACGATACACACGGCACACCGGTCCTCACGTCGTGCAACTCCAACACACACAGACGGCCGATATAACGGCACAGAATCACAGCCGACGCTACTGGATACAGCGCTGAACAGCCGAGAGGCCAGAATGACGCACGGCTACAAAGAGTTGAGGCATTGATGCGCTTCACTATTATTAAGGGTGGGAAGAAACCATTGACGCCATGCGCATGCAATCTGATTGTCTTGGAGTTTAGCAGGAATTGCCGATTTCAGAGGATACGTTGCATTTCATTGAATTATATTTTATTAGGCTTCTCCTTTGAGGTGACAAACATAAAAAGTGACACCACAGACATGTTTGATGTTCCCGGCGTACTTTTTTGTAATTAAAGAACGAGTCATACAAATTATAATTACGAGCAGCGCTCGCTCGTCTTTCCGTGGTATATGGGAAAAATCTGAATATTAGCGGCCCGGCCCGGCCCGTGGCGACGCTTTTGAGAAGTTCATATCTCTGCAACCACACGTCCGATTGACAAGCTGACTTCTTTGCTGAGCAGCCCCATCCAACCTACCCTGTCTGAGACCGGTACTGACTCATGTGGGGGACTACCACTGCGCGTGGCGCGTGCCGCGTGACGGGTCTTGAAAAGTGTTTTCTCGCAAAAACTCTGCAACGGCTGAGCCGATTGTGTGCAAATTTGGTGTGTGGTTAGGGACCTCTCAGCCGCCAATTTTCCACAAGTCAGGAGTCAGGGGTCCACAAGCCTCTGCACGTGCGCACGTGCACACCCCTATTTTATATCTCAGGAACGGCTGAACCGATTGCGTTCTAATTTGATGTGTGGTTAGAGACCTCTCAGCCGTTGCCTTTCCACAAGTCAGGGGCCTCTGCACGTGCGCACGTGCTCACCCCTATTCTATATCTCAGGAATGGCTGAGCCGATTGTGTTCAAATTTGGTATGTGGTTAGGGATCCTTCCGCCGCCGCCTACCCACTAGCCTCTGCACGTGCGCACCTTTTTATATCTCAGGAACTACTTGCCCGATCGAGTTGAAATTCACCATACATTTATTTCGCGCTCGCTCGTTCATCGCCTACTACGGCGACTTACTGGTAAATACATTTTAGGCGAAATAAGATAGTCTAAAATTTCGTCTTAGTTAGTCTTAGTTCGTCTAAAATATAATCAATGGCATGCTTTGTTTTTCACTTACCTTCTATATTTATGAGAAAAAAACGCCTTTAGGTGCGATGACCGACGAGCGCTTTCGCATAATCTTCAAGTCAAATATATGAAAACTGGTTCGCCGTGCAGTGATTTGAATTCCACTACGTACACAACTACTACAGTCGTTTCTTAGGATACAGGCAAATATTTATATCGATTGGTTCCGTAATTTCCAAGCTTTGAAATACGGCAGCACACGTACGCACGTGCACACTGAATATGTCTCGACGCGTGTAAAGCATCTGGTGGTGCGTGGTGGGGCTCCTTCTGGTGGTCATACGCTTAGTTACAGCTAACTCAGCACATCGTCGAGCTGCAGCTGCGGCTGTACCAGCAATCCGTACACGTCCCCCACACCACACCTCCCGGCACAGCGTCCACCCCTCCCGGTACAGCGTCCACCCCTCCCGGTACAGCGTCCACCCCTCCCGGTACAGCGTCCACCCCTCCCGGTACAGCGTCCACCCCTCCCGGTACAGCGTCCACCCCTCCCGGTACAGCGTCCACTCCTCCCGGTACAGCGTCCCCCACACCACCCCTCCCGGTACAGCGTCCCCCACACCACCCCTCCCGGTACAGCGTCCCCCTCCCGGTACAGCGTCCACCCCTCCCGGTACAGCGTCCCCCACACCACCCCTCCCGGTACAGCGTCCACCCCTCCCGGTACAGCGTCCACTCCTCCCGGTACAGCGTCCCCCACACCACCCCTCCCGGTACAGCGTCCACCCATCCCGGTACAGCGTCCACCCCTCCCGGTACAGCGTCCACTCCTCCCGGTACAGCGTCCACCCCTCCCGGTACAGCGTCCACTCCTCCCGGTACAGCGTCCCCCACACCACCCCTCCCGGTACAGCGTCCACCCATCCCGGTACAGCGTCCACCCCTCCCGGTACAGCGTCCACCCCTCCCGGTACGGCGTCCACTCCTCCCGGTACAGCGTCCACCCCTCCCGGTACAGCGTCCCACACACCACCCCTCCCGGTACAGCGTCCACTCCTCCCGGTACGGCGTCCACCCCTCCCGGTACAGCGTCCACCCCTCCCGGTACAGCGTCCACCCCTCCCGGTACAGCGTCCACCCCTCCCGGTACAGCGTCCACCCCTCCCGGTACAGCGTCCACTCCTCCCGGTACAGCGTCCACCCCTCCCGGTACAGCGTCCACCCCTCCCGGTACAGCGTCCACCCCTCCCGGTACAGCGTCCCCCACACCACCCCTCCCGGTACAGCGTCCCCCACACCACCCCTCCCGGTACAGCGTCCCCCTCCCGGTACAGCGTCCACCCCTCCCGGTACAGCGTCCACTCCTCCCGGTACAGCGTCCACCCCTCCCGGTACAGCGTCCACCCCTCCCGGTACAGCGTCCACCCCTCCCGGTACAGCGTCCACCCCTCCCGGTACAGCGTCCACCCCTCCCGGTACAGCGTCCACCCCTCCCGGTACAGCGTCCACCCCTCCCGGTACAGCGTCCACCCCTCCCGGTACAGCGTCCCCCACACCACCCCTCCCGGTACAGCGTCCCCCACACCACCCCTCCCGGTACAGCGTCCCCCTCCCGGTACAGCGTCCACCCCTCCCGGTACAGCGTCCACTCCTCCCGGTACAGCGTCCCCCACACCACCCCTCCCGGTACAGCGTCCACCCCTCCCGGTACAGCGTCCCCCACACCACCCCTCCCGGTACAGCGTCCACCCCTCCCGGTACAGCGTCCACTCCTCCCGGTACAGCGTCCACCCCTCCCGGTACAGCGTCCACCCCTCCCGGTACAGCGTCCACCCCTCCCGGTACAGCGTCCCCCACACCACCCCTCCCGGTACAGCGTCCACCCCTCCCGGTACAGCGTCCACCCCTCCCGGTACAGCGTCCACTCCTCCCGGTACAGCGTCCACCCCTCCCGGTACAGCGTCCACTCCTCCCGGTACAGCGTCCACCCCTCCCGGTACAGCGTCCACCCCTCCCGGTACAGCGTCCCCCACACCACCCCTCCCGGTACAGCGTCCACCCCTCCCGGTACAGCGTCCACCCCTCCCGGTACAGCGTCCACTCCTCCCGGTACAGCGTCCACTCCTCCCGGTACAGCGTCCACCCCTCCCGGTACAGCGTCCCACACACCACCCCTCCCGGTACAGCGTCCCCCACACCACCCCTCCCGGTACAGCGTCCACCCCTCCCGGTACAGCGTCCACCCCTCCCGGTACAGCGTCCACCCCTCCCGGTACAGCGTCCACTCCTCCCGGTACAGCGTCCCCCACACCACCCCTCCCGGTACAGCGTCCCCCCTCCCGGCACATTGACGTACCATTGATGGCGGATAGGACGCCGCTCAGCTGCCGCTCCAGGTGTACCATCTCCCGGTACAGCGTCACAGCCTGCAGTTTCCGCTCCAGGTCCATACAGTTCTGCCGCGCCGCGTCTACCAGGCCGTTCAGCTGCCGCGCCTGGTGCTGCCGGGTCAGGTCAGGTCAGCCGTCAGGTCAGCCGTCAGGTCAGGTCAGGTCAGCCGACAGGTCAGCCGTCATGTCAGGTCAGCCGTCAGGTCAGGTCAGCCGTCAGGTCAGCCGTCAGGTCAGCCGTCAGGTCAGCCGTCAGGTCAGCCGTCAGGTCAACCGTCAGGTCAGCCGTCAGGTCAGCCGTCAGGTCAGCCGTCAGGTCAGCCGTCAGGTCAGCCGTCAGGTCAGCCGTCAGGTCAGCCGTCAGGTCAGCCGTCAGGTCAGCCGTCAGGTCAGCCGTCAGGTCAGCCGTCAGGTCAGCCGTCAGGTCAGCCGTCAGGTCAGCCGTCAGGTCAGCCGTCAGGTCAGCCGTCAGGTCAGCCGTCAGGTCAGCCGTCAGGTCAGCCGTCAGGTCAGCCGTCAGGTCAGCCGTCAGGTCAGCCGTCAGGTCAGCCGTCAGGTCAGCCGTCAGGTCAGCCGTCAGGTCAGGTAAGGTCAGGTCAGCCGTCAGGTCACTGCCAGCTCCACGCCCGGCGGGGCGGGACGGGCGAGACGAGGTGGCTCAGGTCGCGTTGTCACCGAATGTTTGAATTTATACCGGGAGGAACTCAAACCTTTTACACCATCACCAGGGACAGATCCACCGGGCGCGGGGGGGGGGGGCATCGAGGCCACGTCACCCTCGAAAAAAAAATAACGACTGAAATCGGTCGAAAATTAAAAATTTCTTTCAAATCTTAGTGACTTTTGCCATATAGAGTTTTTTAAGCAAGTTGTAATGCAGAAACAAGCAAAATACGAGATGAGTTTGAGTTATACCTGTATCCCACTGTCAGGGGTCAGGGATGAGTTTGAGTTATACCTGTATCACACACTGTCAGGGGTCAGGGGTCAGGGATGAGTTTGAGTTATACCTGTATCACACTGTCAGGGGTCAGGGGTCAGGGATGAGTTTGTATACCTGTATCACACTGTGTGCCGTGTGGTATTTGGCAAAATACGAGATGAGTTTGTATACCTGTATCCCACTGTCAGGGGTCAGGGGTCAGGGATGAGTTTGTATACCTGTATCACACTGTGTGCCGTGTGGTATTTGGCAAAATACGAGATGAGTTTGTATACCTGTATCCCACTGTCAGGGGTCAGGGGTCAGGGATGAGTTTGTATACCTGTATCACACTGTGTGCCGTGTGGTATTTGGCAAAATACGAGATGAGTTTGTATACCTGTATCCCACTGTCAGGGGTCAGGGGTCAGGGATGAGTTTGTATACCTGTATCACACTGTGTGCCGTGTGGTATTTGGCAAAATACGAGATGAGTTTGTATACCTGTATCCCACTGTCAGGGGTCAGGGGTCAGGGATGAGTTTGTATACCTGTATCGCACTGTGTGCCGTGTGGTATTTGGCAAAATACGAGATGAGTTTGTATACCTGTATCCCACTGTCAGGGGTCAGGGGTCAGGGATGAGTTTGTATACCTGTATCACACTGTGTGCCGTGTGGTATTTGGCAAAATACGAGATGAGTTTGTATACCTGTATCCCACTGTCAGGGGTCAGGGGTCAGGGATGAGTTTGTATACCTGTATCACACTGTGTGCCGTGTGGTATTTGGTAAAATACGAGATGAGTTTATATACCTGTATCACACTGTCAGGGGTCAGGGGTCAGGGATGAGTTTGTATACCTGTATCACACTGTGTGCCGTGTGGTATTTGGCTGCCAAATCAACCTGTTCACCTGTTCTGGATCCGCCAGCGGCCGTCATCCATGAGAGAACATCCTCTCCCTTTATTCAAACGACGCACCAACTTTAGGATCCGCCAGCGGCCGCCATCCATGAGAGAACATCCTCTCCCTTTATTCAAACGACGCACCAACTTTACCGTTCACAGCAACAATACAAAAAACAAGTTGCGGCGTCCCTGCTAAGAAATGTTAAAATATGTAACAAACAATATGTAATATGTATGTAACAAACAAAGTTAGATGTTATTAGCTGAATGTTAATCCTTGAATGTTAATCCTTGGATGTTAATACCAGTAAGGCGCCGTAGTCGTCGATGAACGAGCGAGCGCGAAGGAAATGTATGGTGAATTTCAACTCGATAGGGCAAGTAGTTTCTGAGATACAAAAAAAGGTGCGCACGTGCAGAGGCACCTCACCTCAGCCGTTCCTGAGATATGGAATAGGGGTGTGCACGTGCGCACGTGCAGAGGCACCCCATCCCTGACTTGTGGGAAACTGGCCGTTGAGAGGTCCCTAACCACACACCAAATTTGAACACAATCTGCTCAGCCATTCCTGAGATATAGAATAGGGGTGAGCACGTGCGCACGTGCAGAGGCACTCCACCCCTGACTTGTGGAAAGGCAACGGCTGAGAGGTCCCTAACCACACACCAAATTAGAACGCAATCGGTTCAGCCGTTCCCGAGATATAGAATAGGGGTGTGCACGTGCGCACGTGCAGAGGCACCCCACCCCTGACTTGTGGGAAAGTGGCGGCTGAGAGGTCCCTAACCACACACCAAATTTTAACACAATCGGCCCAGCCGTTGCAGAGTTTTTGCGAGAAAACACTTTTCAACACCCCTCACGCGGCACGCGCCACGCGCAGTGGTAGTCACCCACATGAGTCGGCACTGGTCTTAAACAGGGTAGGTTGGATGGGGCTGCTCAGCAAAGAAGCCCGCTTGTCAATCGGACGAGCGGTTGCAGAGATATTAACTTCTCAAAAGCGTCGCCACGGGTCGGCCCGGGTCGCTCATATTCATTTTTTTCCCATATACCACGGAAGGACGAGCGAGGCGAGCGCTCGCTCGTAATGACAACTTTTGGAAGCGTGCTCAAGAACTGGAGTTAATGTTAATTACGCAGTCCTGGTTTCCACAGGGAATATAATTGCTCTCTTATTTCGGAGCAGTCAAGAACATTTGTAGCTACCACAAGCGGTTCAACTAAAAATGCTGCACAGCATTTATGTTGTAACTCTAAATAGACAACTTGCAATAGACAACTCGAACGCTATAAGACGAATAATAATGGGGATACCAGTAATTATTTATGTTAATATCCACTGACGGAACAGGAACGGTTACTTTTGGAGTAAAGCATCTGCGTCACAATGAAGAAATCAGGCGCATTCATAACATGACACATTGTTTTCATCCGATTCGCCTCACACAGAACAATGCACCAGTGACACCACCTGCTGTTACCGTGTCTGTGTTGGCCACTTACACTGAGCTGCGGCTGCTCGGTGGCCACTTACACTGACCCGCGGCTGCTCGGTGGCCACTTACACTGAGCTGCGGCTGCTCGCTGGCCACTTACACTGAGCTGCGGCTGCTCGCTGTCCACTTACACTGAGCTGCGGCTGCTCGGTGGCCACTTACACTGACCCGCGGCTGATCGGTGGCCACTTACACTGAGCTGCGGCTGCTCGCTGGCCAATTACACTGACCCGCGGCTGCTCGGTGGCCACTTACACTGAGCTGCGGCTGCTCACTGGCCACTTACACTGACCCGCGGCTGCTCGGTGGCCACTTACACTGAGCTGCGGCTGCTCGCTGGCCACTTAGCTGCGGCTGCTCGCTGGCCACTTAGCTGCGGCTGCTCGCTGGCCACTTAGCTGCGGCTGCTCGGTGGTCACTTAGCTGCGGCTGCTCGCTGGCCACTTAGCTGCGGCTGCTCGGTGGCCACTTACACTGAGCTGCGGCTGCTCGGTGGCCACTTACACTGAGCTGCGGCTGCTCGGTGGCCACTTACACTGAGCTGCGGCTGCTCGCTGGCCACTTACACTGACCCGCGGCTGATCGGTGGCCACTTACACTGAGCTGCGGCTGCTCGCTGGCCACTTAGCTGCGGCTGCTCGCTGGCCACTTAGCTGCGGCTGCTCGGTGGCCACTTACACTGAGCTGCGGCTGCTCGGTGGCCACTTACACTGAGCTGCGGCTGCTCGCTGGCCACTTACACTGACCCGCGGCTGCTCGGTGGCCACTTACACTGAGCTGCGGCTGCTCGCTGGCCACTTAGCTGCGGCTGCTCGCTGGCCACTTAGCTGCGGCTGCTCGCTGGCCACTTAGCTGCGGCTGCTCGGTGGCCACTTACACTTAGCTGCGGCTGCTCGGTGGCCACTTACACTGACCTGGGGCTGCTCGGTGGCCACTTACACTGAGCTGCGGTTGCTCGCTGCGGACGGAGGCCTCGGACAGCCGGCACAGGTAGGTCCACTGCAGGTACTGGTTGTACAACAGCTGGTGGTCCGACACCCGCTCCCTGTCTCCGCCTGTCTGACAGGATACACAGTACATAATGCTATTGTCACACACCGTCTCCCCGCACAGTACGACGTTCTTTCCTCTACAAAAGTGTGCCAGTTTCATCCCGATCCGACCTATAGTCGGCGACATATGCGTCCGTTTTAGATCGCTTGTTGGACTCTGGCTTCGCGGCATCAGCGCTCCGCCTTCGTCTAAATGATAAACAACAACAGAATGCCGTATGTATGTGACACGTCCGTTCCCTTTGGCGGGCCGCTGCTCGGCAACCGCGAGAGCTACGAGGACAATTTGTTCACACAAAATCAGACCTGTGCAATCATTGTCTGTGGTACAGTTTGGAGCACGTGCGACGTCTGTTACACTCGTCAGGGGCGCACCTTTTCGTTTTGGGGGCTACGGCCGCTGCCGTCAGAGCTGCACGAGCTCTCATCTCCTATAGTTGGCTGGCAATTCTGAGCGTTTCAAGTGAGGAGCTCCGATATTGGAGATTCGAAAAATGCGTTTGGCATTAGTAAGGCACGTCCAGTACGCATCCAACGATCAGCAAAGTTAAAGTTTTCATTTGTGGGAGATGAAATGATTATGAAAACAGGATATCAGTTGTACCTGTGCGAAATGACAGGGAGATAGAACGCAGACACAATGCATGGTTTCAGGAAAATATACGTCAATTTTAATGGACCGGGATACGGGAGCATGATACGGCAACGGGAACAGGATACGGCAACGGGATAGGGAACAGGATACGGCAACAGGATACGGTAACAGGATACGGTAACAGGATACGGCAACAGGATACGGCAACAGGATACGGGAACAGGATACGGCAACAGGATACGGCAACAGGATACGGGAACAGGATACGGGAACATGATACGGAAACAGGATACGAGAACAGGATACGGGAACAGGATACGGGAACAGGATACGAGAACAGGATACGGGAATAGGATACGAGAACAGGATACGGGAACAGGATACGGCAACAGGATATGGGAACAGGATACGGGAACAGGATACGGGAACAGGATACGGGAACAGGATACGGCAACATGATACGGGATACGGCAACAGGATACGGGATACGGGAACAAGACACGGGAACGGGGTGCGGGAACAAGATACGGGAAGGGGATATGTGATCGGAATAATGGAACGGGATACGGGAAAGGGGTGGGGGAGTGATACTGGAACGGGATACGGGAACGGGATACGGAATACAGAAACGGGATACAGGAACGGGATACAGGAACGGGATACAGGAACGGGATACAGGAACGGGATACGGGAACGGGATACGGGAACGGGATACGGGAACTGGATATGGGAACGGTATACGGGAACGGGATGCGGGATACCGGATACGGGATACGGGATACTGGATACGGGAACGAGCTATGGGAACAGGATACGAGAATGGAATACGGGAACGAGATATGGGAACGGGATACGGGAATAATACGATAATAATACGGGAACGGGATACGGGAACGGGACACGTGATCGTGATCGTGATACGAAATACGGAATACCGGATACGGGAACGAGATACGGGACACGGGAACGAGATACGGGAACGAGATACGGGAACGAGATACGGGAACGAGATACGGGAACGAGATACGGGAACGGGACACGGGAATGTGATACGGGAACGGAATACAGGGGCATGATGTGGGAACTAGATACGGGAACATAAACGGGATACGGGGAAGTGATACGGGAATGTGATACGGGAATGTGATACGGGAATGTGATACGGGAATGGTATACGGGAATGAGATACGGGAATGGGATACGGGAATGGGATACGGGAATGGGATACGGGAATAGGATACGGGAATGGGATACGGGAATGGGATACGGGAATGGGATACGGGAATGGGATACGGGAATGGGATACGGGAATGGGATACGGGAATGGGATACGGGAATGGGATACGGGAACGGGATACGGGAATGGGATACGGGAATGGGATACGGGAATGGGATGCGGGAATGGGATACGGGAATGGGATGCGGGAATGGGATACGGGAATGGGATACGGGAATGGGATACGGGAATGGGATACGGGAATGGGATGCGGGAATGGGATACGGGAATGGGATACGGGAATGGGATACGGGAATGGGATACGGGAATGGGATACGGGAATGGGATACGGGAATGGGATGCGGGAATGGGATACGGGAATGGGATACGGGAATGGGATACGGGAATGGGATACGGGAATGGGATACGGGAATGTGATACGGGAACGGGATACGGGAATGGGATACGGGAATGGGATACGGGAACGGGATACGGGAATGGGATACGGGAATGGGATACGGGAATGGGATACGGGAACGGGATACGGGAATGGGATACGGGAATGGGATACGGGAATGGGATACGGGAATGGGATACGGGAATGGGATACGGGAATGGGATACGGGAATGGGATACGGGAATGGGATACGGGAATGGGATACGGGAACGGGATACGGTAACAGGATATGGTGACATGATACGGGAACTGGATACAGGGCATGAGGGAGAGGAACGGGATCCGGGAGTGGGATACGGGAACGGAACATGAAAGTGATGCAGGAAGCATTACGGGATTACGGGATACATAATACGGGAGAGGGTAACGGTAAACGGGAACAGGACACGGAAACGGGTACACGGGCACGGGAACATGACACGGGAACTAACACAGAAACTGGACACGGGGAGGGTGATGATGATGATTAGTGCTTTGGGGCGCCTCAACTACTTGGTTATATGGCGCACATGGCCATGACACGGGAACGGACACGGAACACGGGAACGGGAACGGAACGGAACACGGGCACGAGATGCGAGATACCGAATACGGGAACAGAATACGGGAAGGCAATATAGGAACGGGATACAGGGAACAATACGGGATTGCGCTTCGCGCAATGCGGGTCCTCTTGTTGGTTCTGAATGGCTAACACAACCTCGTTTAAGACAACACTACTCAAAAGGAATGCACAAATACACAATTGAAGAGCCTAGTTTGCGTTCCTGCGTGGTATAATGACTCATGGTATTCCTGATATGAAGAAAGCGGCTTATCGTAATACACAATTGAAGAGCCTAGTTTGCGTTCCTGCGTGGTATAATGACTCTGGTATTCCTGATATGAAGAAAGCGGCTTATCGTAATACACAATTGAAGAGCCTAGTTTGCGTTCCTGCGTGGTATAATGACTCTGGTATTCCTGATATGAAGAAAGCGGCTTATCGTAATACACAATTGAAGAGCCTAGTTTGCGTTCCTGCGTGGTATAATGACTCTGGTATTCCTGATATGAAGAAAGCGGCTTATCGTAATACACAATTGAAGAGCCTAGTTTGCGTTCCTGCGTGGTATAATGACTCTGGTATTCCTGATATGAAGAAAGCGGCTTATCGTAATACACAATTGAAGAGCCTAGTTTGCGTTCCTGCGTGGTATAATGACTCATGGTATGCCTGATATGAAGAAAGCGGCTTATCGTAATACACAATTGAAGAGCCTAGTTTGCGTTCCTGCGTGGTATAATGACTCTGGTATTCCTGATATGAAGAAAGCGGCTTATCGTAATACACAATTGAAGAGCCTAGTTTGCGTTCCTGCGTGGTATAATGACTCTGGTATTCCTGATATGAAGAAAGCGGCTTATCGTAATACACAATTGAAGAGCCTAGTTTGCGTTCCTGCGTGGTATAATGACTCATGGTATTCCTGATATGAAGAAAGCGGCTTATCGTAATACACAATTGAAGAGCCTAGTTTGCGTTCCTGCGTGGTATAATGACTCATGGTATTCCTGATATGAAGAAAGCGGCTTATCGTAATACACAATTGAAGAGCCTAGTTTGCGTTCCTGCGTGGTATAATGACTCATGGTATTCCTGATATGAAGAAAGCGGCTTATCGTAATACACAATTGAAGAGCCTAGTTTGCGTTCCTGCGTGGTATAATGACTCATGGTATTCCTGATATGAAGAAAGCGGCTTATCGTAATACACAATTGAAGAGCCTAGTTTGCGTTCCTGCGTGGTATAATGACTCTGGTATTCCTGATATGAAGAAAGCGGCTTATCGTAATACACAATTGAAGAGCCTAGTTTGCGTTCCTGCGTGGTATAATGACTCTGGTATTCCTGATATGAAGAAAGCGGCTTATCGTAATACACAATTGAAGAGCCTAGTTTGCGTTCCTGCGTGGTATAATGACTCATGGTATTCCTGATATGAAGAAAGCGGCTTATCGTAATACACAATTGAAGAGCCTAGTTTGCGTTCCTGCGTGGTATAATGACTCATGGTATTCCTGATATGAAGAAAGCGGCTTATCGTAATACACAATTGAAGAGCCTAGTTTGCGTTCCTGCGTGGTATAATGACTCTGGTATTCCTGATATGAAGAAAGCGGCTTATCGTAATACACAATTGAAGAGCCTAGTTTGCGTTCCTGCGTGGTATTATGACTCAGTTATTCCTGATATGAAGAAAGCGGCTTATCGTAATACACAATTGAAGAGCCTAGTTTGCGTTCCTGCGTGGTATTATGACTCTGTTATTCCTGATATGAAGAAAGCGGCTTATCGTAATACACAATTGAAGAGTCTAGTTTGCGTTCCTGCGTGGTATAATGACTCATGGTATTCCTGATATGAAGAAAGCGGCTTATCGTAATACACAATTGAAGAGCCTAGTTTGCGTTCCTGCGTGGTATAATGACTCATGGTATTCCTGATATGAAGAAAGCGGCTTATCGTAATACACAATTGAAGAGCCTAGTTTGCGTTCCTGCGTGGTATAATGACTCATGGTATTCCTGATATGAAGAAAGCGGCTTATCGTAATACACAATTGAAGAGCCTAGTTTGCGTTCCTGCGTGGTATAATGACTCTGGTATTCCTGATATGAAGAAAGCGGCTTATCGTAATACACAATTGAAGAGCCTAGTTTGCGTTCCTGCGTGGTATAATGACTCATGGTATTCCTGATATGAAGAAAGCGGCTTATCGTAATACACAATTGAAGAGCCTAGTTTGCGTTCCTGCGTGGTATAATGACTCATGGTATTCCTGATATGAAGAAAGCGGCTTATCGTAATACACAATTGAAGAGCCTAGTTTGCGTTCCTGTGTGGTATTATGACTCTGGTATTCCTGATATGAAGAAAGCGGCTTATCGTAATACACAATTGAAGAGCCTAGTTTGCGTTCCTGCGTGGTATAATGACTCATGGTATTCCTGATATGAAGAAAGCGGCTTATCGTAATACACAATTGAAGAGCCTAGTTTGCGTTCCTGCGTGGTATAATGACTCTGGTATTCCTGATATGAAGAAAGCGGCTTATCGTAATACACAATTGAAGAGCCTAGTTTGCGTTCCTGCGTGGTATAATGACTGGTATTCCTGATATGAAGAAAGCGGCTTATCGTAATACACAATTGAAGAGCCTAGTTTGCGTTCCTGCGTGGTATAATGACTCATGGTATTCCTGATATGAAGAAAGCGGCTTATCGTAATACACAATTGAAGAGCCTAGTTTGCGTTCCTGTGTGGTATAATGACTCTGGTATTCCTGATATGAAGAAAGCGGCTTATCGTAATACACAATTGAAGAGCCTAGTTTGCGTTCCTGCGTGGTATAATGACTCATGGTATTCCTGATATGAAGAAAGCGGCTTATCGTAATACACAATTGAAGAGCCTAGTTTGCGTTCCTGCGTGGTATAATGACTCATGGTATTCCTGATATGAAGAAAGCGGCTTATCGTAATACACAATTGAAGAGCCTAGTTTGCGTTCCTGCGTGGTATAATGACTCATGGTATTCCTGATATGAAGAAAGCGGCTTATCGTAATACACAATTGAAGAGCCTAGTTTGCGTTCCTGCGTGGTATAATGACTCTGGTATTCCTGATATGAAGAAAGCGGCTTATCGTAATACACAATTGAAGAGCCTAGTTTGCGTTCCTGCGTGGTATAATGACTCATGGTATTCCTGATATGAAGAAAGCGGCTTATCGTAATACACAATTGAAGAGCCTAGTTTGCGTTCCTGCGTGGTATAATGACTCATGGTATTCCTGATATGAAGAAAGTGGCTTATCGTAATACACAATTGAAGAGCCTAGTTTGCGTTCCTGCGTGGTATAATGACTCTGGTATTCCTGATATGAAGAAAGCGGCTTATCGTAATACACAATTGAAGAGCCTAGTTTGCGTTCCTGCGTGGTATAATGACTCATGGTATGCCTGATATGAAGAAAGCGGCTTATCGTAATACACAATTGAAGAGCCTAGTTTGCGTTCCTGCGTGGTATAATGACTCTGGTATTCCTGATATGAAGAAAGTGGCTTATCGTAATACACAATTGAAGAGCCTAGTTTGCGTTCCTGCGTGGTATAATGACTCTGGTATTCCTGATATGAAGAAAGCGGCTTATCGTAATACACAATTGAAGAGCCTAGTTTGCGTTCCTGCGTGGTATAATGACTCATGGTATTCCTGATATGAAGAAAGCGGCTTATCGTAATACACAATTGAAGAGCCTAGTTTGCGTTCCTGCGTGGTATTATGACTCTGGTATTCCTGATATGAAGAAAGCGGCTTATCGTAATACACAATTGAAGAGCCTAGTTTGCGTTCCTGCGTGGTATTATGACTCTGGTATTCCTGATATGAAGAAAGCGGCTTATCTTGACTGCGGCGACCAAAACCGACTCCTCATCCCAAGTCCGGAGAAACGTAACATCGGCAAAACCAGGAGCATGCAAGGATGCTCAGTGCAACCAAGGCCGCCGAACAGGGCTACAGCTCAACACAATATAACATACACTATATAATTATGTTCGTTAACATATAGCCGATCACGTGCAGCAGATTTCAAAACACGTGCCATGTTTGCATTTGTCACAGGACACCCACCTGTGTTTTAGCCGGGGCTTCAGCTCGCAGTGGCTTCACTTTGATAGTGGCCACTCTGTCAGATTTCTTTATTTTGAAAGCGGCTTTATCTGTGGCAAAAGAGCGCAGACAATATCGCTGCGCTGCCGGCAAACGTGCACGCGGTTGGGACTAGGACAGGCCGCATTCACATAACATATTCCGCTCCTAGCTAATTCAGCCACCTAGTCCTGAGTGAATGTTTATTTGACAGTCAACATTAAATGTCATCAATTAAAATGCAGCATTTTCATATGGATATCTTGCAATATGTGCATGCATGCTCAAAAGAACAGGAACTTAAGATTGCTGATAAATTGAAACCCTTGGTTAAAACTAATGGTTTTTAAATGAAAGGCAGCTTCAAACATTCATATACACCAAAAGACTAAAACCATCACCGAAAAAGTACACAGTAAAATGATATAATACATTTATCTTAAATAGTTTAAAAGGAAGCAGTTAAGTTGAACAGAATACAAAATATGCGATGAGATTCAACATTTCAACAGTCGTCGTTGAGTAGTAAGCGTGTTTACTTTGAAGTCCAAAGATCCCAAGTGCGAAGCCCTGCAATACCCGACATCGGTGCATGTGTGTCTTCGTATACCGAGGTCCGAAACAAATTTCAGCGGTTGAATGTATAACACCAATAATTATTAGTAGATATACGACATTTCTTGGAAATACACCAAACCGGATGGTCGCCACGTGACCTTAGTAGTAGCGGCGCCCTAAACCCGCCGCCGCCGCCGCCATCACCACCACCACCTAACTATGCAGTTCAGACAGGATATTTCCGCCACTGAGCCGCACCACCAGCCGACTGAAACTGACCTTTCCCTGGCTCGGCGGTGGTGGCGGCGGTGGTGGCGGGAGGTCGCTGCCGGACTGTGGCGTCCAACGGAGCCATCTTCGGCGGCTGCTTGGGTCGAACGGAAACATCCTGCACCTTCCCACTGGCCGACACGGGCGTGCTGTACAGAAGAAGAAAACGATCACAAATATCTAGCAACCGCGGTGCACACCGCTTCGTTTGGAAACAATATGCACGCGGGGCAAAATAAAGGAAATAACAGAATACAAGATAATTAATATGAAAATGATAAGGTACGCTAAATCAATTCATACAAATGAGAAAATAAGTATTCCAATCGGCCATGGCAAAACACTTTAAATGAATCTAAAATAGATCAAAGCTTACACGATGCAACATATTCCACTCACATATACTATTGATAAAATAAATTTCCTATTTGCATTGGCCAGAAAGAAAGCATGGTGCCAGGCAGCAGGACCATTGGTTACCCAGCGCGGCCAGGCGGAGCACGCCGATAAGGTTACCTGCAGGTGGCAGTGGGGAACGCCGATAAGGTTACCTGGAGGTGGCAGTGGGGAACGCCGATAAGGTTACCTGGAGGTGGCAGTGGAGAACGCCGATAAGGTTACCTGGAGGTGGCAGTAGAGAACGCCGATAAGGTTACCTGGAGGTGGCAGTAGAGAACGCCGATAAGGTTACCTGCAGGTGGCAGTGGGGAACGCCGATAAGGTTACCTGGAGGTGGCAGTGGGGAACGCCGATAAGGTTACCTGGAGGTGGCAGTGGAGAACGCCGATAAGGTTACCTGGAGGTGGCAGTGGAGAACGCCGATAAGGTTACCTGGAGGTGGCAGTAGAGAACGCCGATAAGGTTACCTGGAGGTGGCAGTGGGGAACGCCGACAAGGTTACCTGGAGGTGGCAGTGGAGAACGCCGATAAGGTTACCTGGAGGTGGCAGTAGAGAACGCCGATAAGGTTACCTGGAGGTGGCAGTAGAGAACGCCGATAAGGTTACCTGGAGGTGGCAGTAGAGAACGCCGATAAGGTTACCTGGAGGTGGCAGTAGAGAACGCCGATAAGGTTACCTGGAGGTGGCAGTAGAGAACGCCGATAAGGTTACCTGGAGGTGGCAGTGGGGAACGCCGACAAGGTTACCTGGAGGTGGCAGTGGAGAACGCCGATAAGGTTACCTGGAGGTGGCAGTAGAGAACGCCGATAAGGTTACCTGGAGGTGGCAGTGGGGAACGCCGACAAGGTTACCTGGAGGTGGCAGTGGGGAACGCCGATAAGGTTACCTGGAGGTGGCAGTGGGGAACGCCGATAAGGTTACCTGGAGGTGGCAGTAGAGAACGCCGATAAGGTTACCTGGAGGTGGCAGTGGGGAACGCCGATAAGGTTACCTGGAGGTGGCAGTAAAGAACGCCGATAAGGTTACCTGGAGGTGGCAGTGGGGAACGCCGACAAGGTTACCTGGAGGTGGCAGTGGGGAACGCCGACAAGGTTACCTGGAGGTGGCAGTGGGGAACGCCGACAAGGTTACCTGGAGGTGGCAGTGGGGAACGCCGACAAGGTTACCTGGAGGTGGCAGTAGAGAACGCCGACAAGGTTACCTGGAGGTGGCAGTGGGGAACGCCGATAAGGTTACCTGGAGGTGGCAGTGGGGAACGCCGACAAGGTTACCTGGAGGTGGCAGTGGGGAACGCCGACAAGGTTACCTGGAGGTGGCAGTGGGGAACGCCGACAAGGTTACCTGGAGGTGGCAGTGGGGAACGCCGATAAGGTTACCTGGAGGTGGCAGTAAAGAACGCCGATAAGGTTACCTGGAGGTGGCAGTGGGGAACGCCGACAAGGTTACCTGGAGGTGGCAGTGGGGAACGCCGATAAGGTTACCTGGAGGTGGCAGTAGAGAACGCCGATAAGGTTACCTGGAGGTGGCAGTGGGGAACGCCGATAAGGTTACCTGGAGGTGGCAGTGGGGAACGCCGACAAGGTTACCTGGAGGTGGCAGTGGGGAACGCCGATAAGGTTACCTGGAGGTGGCAGCAGGGGTGGAAAAGTCCCCGTTTGTTGGTGTTTTGTATACCAAGAAATTTTGTACTCCGGAACTGTGACGGGAAAGAATGATTTTTTTTTGTACTCCAAGGAAAAAACAACTAAATGTGGCCAATCCAGTCACCACTGTTTTGTTTGCAGGTTTGACTGAGAAGTGTGAAGTGGACAACTCAACCCTTATCAGATTACCAGACCACCAGAACAGCCTTCAAACTGCACCAGAGTCCAGACCAAGACCAAGACAGGCAGATTCACAAGTGAAGACATGCTATCCTTATTACAAACGAGGATGTGATGTGCATGTGAATGTTGCCTAGTTCATCTGACCTTGAGCTAATAAAATGTGGAAGAATGTGGAACGGATGTTTTATGATAACAAGAATACGCCGACCATGATTCCCACTGGAAATCGCGAATTACCTAAGCACCTGCAGACACCCGTCACACGATAGATAACACTATTCCCAGCAGGGCCGTATAATAAGGCCGGCCACTTATAGTACACAAAGCTCAAAGTGAAATGGTAATACCACATTTGTGCCTTGGGTAATACGCATTCGAAGAGGCAAACACCACTATATGCGCCAAAAATGTCGACCATTAGTTATCGCGCAGCGAATAGAATGGTAGAATCTAGTACGATAGGTCCCTGACTAAAACGAAGTTCTACCGTAACCTTGGTTCTACCATTCTAGATACGACAACTAGAGGTTTCGGCCTAGCTGGCAAACTCATGATTTATTGGTAGTCAAGGCTCCCCCAAACTCCATAGCAATATGCTGGGGAGGCTCCGGGTCGGGACTACCAAGAAACCAACGATGGTTCAAAGCTAAATAAAACGTTATGAAGTCGTTAAAAACACATTTTATGCACATCGTTAGACAGATAATCGCAAGGAGATCAAATATATACCCATCTTCCTCGATCAATGCCAACGAAAATGCCAAATTCATTTGATATAACTGGGCGGCTCCTGAAGCCGCCCAGAAATCCCTGGTTTCCCGAGCCTTTTCCCCTAGTGTGAGTGGCGTGTTTGGGTAGGTGTTCGGATTTTTGGGTGATGGAATCTCGCGAATTTATCCGACCAATGCTCACCCTCCGACTAACAGCTGGCCACAGTTTACAACAGCACGTGTCCGGATCGAATGAGCGGCGACAGACCTTTGGGTAAATATCAACATTATTATACCATAATAGTTCGTTTGCGACAACAATGAGTATCGTGTTTGAAATCAGCACATCTTAAAGCTGCAGGGAAACCATCACTGATAGCTGTATGTACTGCTGTTGGACCACCATAGATTGTTCATTCATGTAAGACGTATTTTGTCCAACATTTATCTATGCTCTGGGACGTTTGTATGACATGATTGGGATGATGAATCTGCACCAGATTGTTAGAAGCATGGAACATAACCCCTACTTACTTAAACCAGTGTGTTTGTTGATATATTTATTAATGCATTGTAAACAGTTGTTTTCTCCCTTGTGAATCAAATGTCATTTATTCATCTCTTATTGGATAACAAAACCATATTTGTACACTGTAATTGTGTCAGATTTGCCAAATGAACAGCACTTATTGGTCACATTGTAGGTACATAATCTTTATGTTAAACAATGGAGTCAGATTTCAGGTCTCTAGGCTCTACGTGCATCTGATAATTTGCTTTCTTCTTCACTTTATGTACTCCTGAAGCAATTTTTTTTTTGTACTCCGCTACCAAGAAAAAAAAGGTAAAAATCCAGCCCTGGGTGGCAGTGGGGAACGCCGATAAGGTTACCTGGAGGTGGCAGTAGAGAACGCCGATAAGGTTACCTGGAGGTGGCAGTGGGGAACGCCGATAAGGTTACCTGGAGGTGGCAGTAGAGAACGCCGATAAGGTTACCTGGAGGTGGCAGTGGGGAACGCCGATAAGGTTACCTGGAGGTGGCAGTGGAGAACGCCGATAAGGTTACCTGGAGGTGGCAGTGGAGAACGCCGATAAGGTTACCTGGAGGTGGCAGTGGGGAACGCCGATAAGGTTACCTGGAGGTGGCAGTGGAGAACGCCAATAAGGTTACCTGGAGGTGGCAGTAAAGAACGCCGATAAGGTTACCTGGAGGTGGCAGTGGGGAACGCCGATAAGGTTACCTGGAGGTGGCAGTAAAGAACGCCGATAAGGTTACCTGGAGGTGGCAGTGGGGAACGCCGATAAGGTTACCTGGAGGTGGCAGTAGAGAACAGTTTGCTTTGGTTGATAGAGATGCAGGAAGAGTCGGACATCTTGGTCGGTGTGGCCGCAGCTCGGTTTTTGGCAGACTCCTTATACCGAGAAGGAATCATGCGGCCCTTCTTCTTGCCAGTGGCTTTCGCTCTGAGACAGACAGATAGTCAACGCCACACAGTCGATCGGTGATAGTCTGAGACAGACATATAGTCAACGCCACACAGTCGATCGGTGATAGTCTGATAGTCAGTGATAGTCTGAGACAGACAGACAGTCAACGCCACACAGTCGATCGGTGATAGTCTGAGACAGACAGATAGTCAACGCCACACAGTCGATCGGTGATAGTCTGAGACAGACAGACAGTCAACGCCATACAGTCGATCATCATCATCATCATCATCATCATGTATTTCGTTTAGCCTCCATAAAATGGCTTTTATGGCCAAGTGTCATACAGTATGTTTCAGTACAATTACAGCAAAGCACAGTTGAGACTACTCTAATTACCTAAGGATACAACCAATGCGGTCAAAACATGATATCCTAATGATCAGACAAGCTACTGCTCATCCGGCCCCCGCAACCACGCCCGTACAGCTCCCCGACACCCGCGAGCGGTCACCGCATCCCGAACATCAGAGGGGGACCGGTTCCACACAGAAGTCGCCCGGTAGGTAAAAAACCTTCGGGCCAACTCCCTGCGCACCCGAGGCGGCTGCAGTAGACCGGCAAGAGCACCGCGCGTGTCTCGGACGGTCACGTCACTCCGGAACACGTCCCGATCTCGCAATGCGTCGGGAGCGCGCGTCGGTGATGCATGGCCCTGAACATCATGGCTACGTCACGTTCGGTAATCAGGTCATCAAAGGTCGGCCAGTTAAGCTGATTTAAAAGCGGTGAGACATGATCGCGTTTTTTAGAACAAAATACAATGCGAGCACAGTGGTTTATAACTTTTTGAAAACGGTGTCGTTGAGTTGTACCGCAAGCACCATATACAGTCAAACAATACAAAATATGAGGAAACACTAGCGCTTCAATTGTCTCAGACTATCACCGACTCGATCGGTGATAGTCTGAGACAGACAGATAGTCAACGCCACACAGTCGATCGGTGATAGTCTGAGACAGACAGATAGTCAACGCCACACAGTCGATCGGTGATAGTCTGAGACAGACAGATAGTCAACGCCACACAGTCGATCGGTGATAGTCTGAGACAGACAGATAGTCAACGCCACAGAGTCGATCGGTGATAGTCTGAGACAGACAGTCAACGCCACACAGTCGATCGGTGATAGTCTGAGACAGACAGATAGTCAACGCCACACAGTCGATCGGTGATAGTCTGAGACAGACAGTCAACGCCACACAGTCGATCGGTGGTAGTCTGAGACAGACAGACAGTCAACGCCACACAGTCGATCGGTGATAGTCTGAGACAGACAGATAGTCAACGCCACACAGTCGATCGGTGATAGTCTGAGACAGACAGATAGTCAACGCCAGACAGTCGATCGGTGATAGTTTGAGACAGACAGTCAACGCCACACAGTCGATTCAATGCACACATGACATGAGCCGACTAACACTATTTACTTTAGTCAACTGAAGGGTCTTATCTTATGGTTAAATAAATCCCTCACCAATCGTGTTGGCCTTATGGAAAATACTAACCAACGTTAAGACGATTGTGTTTATAATGTGCTGAAATAAGTTCATTAAGGCAAGGCCATCTTGCAAGCGCAGACATTGCATCGGAAATAGTATCGTTCGGGCCTAGACGTCGGGCGCCTATGCTCGTGCACAGGTACACAATACACATGTCGTTAGAGCACAAATACTATATGTTCTGGCACAGGATCACTCACTCACCTCCATCTTGGTTCGTGATGTTAGTTGTTACGCTGAGATACCGCCAAAGTCGGAGTCGGAGTCGGAGTCGGTACAATTTTACCGACTCCGACCGACATCACCGACTCCGACCAACTCCGACTCCGACTCCGCAGCCCGGAATAGAACCTCCATTTGATCTCCGCCTGACTCACGCCACGCATGCAATCACTAGTAAATGCATAGGTCACCACAATGCCACACCCACTCCAATCACTAGTAAATGCATAGGTCACCACAATGCCACACACACTCTTACCTCACTTCCAGAAGTGATTCAGTCACAGAAATCTTCTTGGTCTCTTCACAAGTGTTGGAGGAAAGCGACGACTTCATCAGTTTCTTCGGACTTTTGTTTTTTGCAGAACTATGAGTCCCAACTTCGGGCATAGATTCCGATCCAGCAGCGGCGGCCGAGTTCTCGACACTAGTGAGCCGAGTCCTGGACTTGTTCGTCCTGCCCGCCGGGCTCTCCGCGCCAGCATCGCCGCTCTCCACACTGACCTCCGGCAGCCGCTGCTGCAGTCCCAAGGAAACGGACGCCCTCTCCGGCTGCTCAGACGAGGATAGCTGATTTGCCTTTGCTTGCTTTGGCATCCTCTTTTTCTTGGCAGACGTCGATTGGTCAGTCTCTCTTACACCTAAAAAATAAAGGGATTTCACATCAATCAATCGATCAAAATATATTTTCAAACACAAAAACACAATAAGCAATGCAAGTGTGATTGGTCCAAATGCACACTGCATATAACAGGAGTGCAATAAACCTCTCAACTCATTGTGGCCTTAACACGCGCACTGCTGGGGTAGGGAAGTGATTTCCGCCCCCCGCTCCGCTTTTTCCTTTCTTCTCATGAATGGCGGGAAAACGGCGGCGCGCAAACTTTGGCACAGCTGTTTGGGCATTAATTACATACATGGTATGAAATTAGTTACATCGGGTTAGGTCAGGTCAGGTCAAGTCAAATGACCCCACCTCCAAAAACATTTGCGGTCGTGCTACAGCCAAAGTGATCGACCAAACGGTTTGAAACACACATGATGTCATCAGTTGATAAGTACCTACAATTCGTTATCTCGAATTGTGTATATCGGTGACCTAGGGCCAGGTCGATTTCGTGACCTCCCCATTATAAGTAAATGGGGAAACCCCAGTGACAGCAAATTCAATTATCTTACGAACGCTTTTCCGCGTGTCGCTAGCTCTTTGAGTTATCGAGATATAGACGGTTTTGTTAAGGACACCCATATATAGCCGACAATTGACCTTTGCTGACCTCCGGTGACCTCAATATTGACCTGACCTAAAAATGGCCGGTATACTTTCGATAGAGCTTGTCTCGAGCTATCTAACACCGTTCTCCGCTTACCGCTACGTCGTGTAGTTTTCGAGATCTGGGGGGAGGGGAGGGAGGGCTATAGGGCCCTCCCCCATTTAATGTTTAATTTGATGTAAAAATTGACTTTGCAGCAATCAAAATCCAGCTATCCACAGTTAAAAACTGGAATATTTGGGAAAACACGGCTCTTACCATCAAATCTGGGCTTAAAACTCAACTGGACGAGAAAATAGCGGCCAGCAAGCAGCCAGTCGGAATTGAAGCTCGAACAAACGTTTTTGTTTTACATGTGGGAAGAACACTTCATATGGTATCAATTTGGAATCCAATCTACACACTATTTCGGCGCAACTGGTTGTCAAAAATGACGCGTTGCTTTTGTGGAAATAACTTTTCGGGACGCGTGACAGCGGTGTGTACAAAATCCATGTGTGATTCTCACGAAGGTCCCAATGCAGTTGCTGGCACTAGGCCCAAATAATAATATTTTTGACGCGTCAATATTTTGATCCAGCCCAATATAAATGGTATTGGAGAAAATGACCGATTTACAAACGGCAATTATGAAGCACTGGATAACAGTGATGGGATGAATGGCACATGAATCTGTGCATTGTGCATTGTGGCAATACAGTTTCAGCCACCTAGATGTTCAATAATTATCTTGGAAATTGATACAATATTGCTTTATAAGTGCATCAATTTTGTTTATCCCTTGGCTCACCTGAATCCATTATTTTTTTTAACTCAAATTAAAATCACTATCAAAACATTGATGCAGTAACAGCATGGGTGAATAATTTAGTTAAAAACATACCTTTTCATAATAATTTCCTGTAATTACATTACAAAATTAATTTTATTTACTTACAAAATATAAACTTGACAATTTAAAAAGGTTATCCTAAGAAAATAACAGAAACATATTTGATGTAATTTGTCGCCACGTGATGGAGTCTCAATCTTTCCCGAAACAAACTTACGTAAACAGTTGGAGTTGTGACCGAGGTGGATGGAGTAAACAGTTGTGCATCAGATGGTGTGATTATTTTTGGAGACTGACCATTTTACATGGGGACTAGGTGTTTTTAATGAAATGTTGTCAATAATTGTGTCCATTTGTGTTATCTTTAACCCGCGCACTGCAGGGGGGGGATGATTTCCGCCCCCCCCCCCCCCCCCCCCCCCCCTCGGTTTTACAAAGATAGCGAAAAAACGGCGGCGCGCAGCGCCGCCGGGTTTTGACACCTGTTAGGACATCAATTGCGCACACTTTGAAAAAAAATAACCTCGGGTCATCTCAGGTCAGATCACCAGACCAGGTCAAGTGACCCCACCTCCAAAAATGTTTTCAGTTGTGCCAAAGCCAGAGTTTTTCACCGATCAGTTTGAAACTTACAGGATGTCATGAGGGAATAAGTACTTACAATTCGTATGTCTCGGAATTTTGATATCGGTGACCTAAGGTCAGGTCAATTTTGTAACCTCCCATAACAAGTCAATGGGGAAATAAACAAATGCTTCCTATTTCAAGGATATGCATGATATTAGTCCAATTACTTCTGGATCATGTTATTATAGGGTATTCTTGATGATCCCAGTGTAAGTTTTGTTCAGTGACCCCTATTGGGTCATTTGAGGTCATGCGAGGTCACAATCACCTTTTTGTCAATAACTCTCGACATACTGAAGATAGAGAAGTACAACAGACATCAATGTGTTTGTCTCGTCGAGACACGTCTTCCCATATGCAACATGCCCTACTTGGGTCACCACTTGCCCTTGACCTGAGGTAAAATTTGTAAGTTGACTTAACAAGGTCACCATGTATATCATTCGAAGCACCTTGACAAGATAAACACAATGGCGTAAACAGTTTTCCGTTATCTTTATTAAGTAAAAAGTTAATAGCGAAAAACGATTTAGCAAAAAAACGTCATTTCCCCTTTTTTGACCTCTGGAGCCTCAAATGTTTCAAATGAGATCAAATTTGAGGACACCTTAACGATTGCAAATTTCACTGGCTGGCGTTTGCTTTTTTCCGTGTTTTTAACTAGCATAGTTTCTGAGATATATGGGAATTTCTGGAGCGATGTCCTAAAACAGGAAAAAAAACTGGGAAATTTGACCTTTGATGACCTCTGGACTCTGGTGACCTCAATTTTGACCTGACCTAAAACAATACTGAATACTTTCGATAGAACATGTATCAAGCTATCAAATGCCGTTTTCCGCTTCTCGCTACGTAGCGTATTTTCTTAGATCTCGGGGGGGGGGCGGAAATCAACCCCCTGCAGTTCGTGTTCGGCGCAAAGCCCCTGCAGTGCGCGGGTTAAAGGGAATGTTTCACCTTTGTATTGGTTTTGAACCGAGATAGCCATTATCTTTGGCCGTTATTGAAATGTCGAAAATACTAAGGTCATCCCCCCCCAAACCTAGCCGTTTTTAAGCAATTTAATTTCCCATTTTCAAAATGGGGTCTAGGCCAGTGCCGCCGCTGATTGGCTGACAGCCACTTTGTCAGCCAATCCCACTTTGTCAACCAATCAGCAGCGGTCTATAGCTCAATAATGACGTCATCATTCCAAATTTAAAACCTTAATTTATATAAAGTTAACCCGCGCACTGCAGGGGCTTTGCGCCGAACACGAACTGCAGGGGGGACGGGGTTGATTTCCGCCGCCCCCCCCCCCCCTGAGATCTCGAAAACTACGCTACGTAGCGAGAAGCGGAAAACAGCATTTGATAGCTTGATACATGTTCTATCGAAAGTATTTCAGTATTGTTTTAGGTTAGGTCAAAATTGAGGTCACCAGAGGTCATCAGAGGTCAAATTTTCCCGTTTTTTCCTGTTTTAGGACATCGCTTCAGAAATTTCCATATATCTCAGAAACTATGCTAGTTAGAAACAAACGGAAAAAAGCAAACGCCAGACAGTGAAATTTGCAATCGCTAAAGTGTCATATGGTCATATGGGGGGGGGAATGACCTTCCTCAAATTTGATCTCAGGTCAATATTTGAGGCTCCAGAGGTCAAAAAAGGAAAAAATTACGTTTTTTTGCTACATCGTTTTTCGCTATTAACTTTATGTAATAAAGATAACGGAAAACTGTTTACGTCATTGTGTTTATCTTGTCAAGGCGCTTTGAATGATATACATGGTGATCTTGTTAAGTTAACTTACAAATTTGACCTCAGGTCAAGGTCAAGTGGTGACCCAAGTAGGGCATGTTGCATATGGGAAGACGTGTACTGACGAGACAAACACATTGATGCCTGTTTTACTTCTCTATCTTCATTATGTCCGGAGTTATTGACAAAAAAGTGATGGGGACCTCGCATGACCTTAAATGACCCAATAGGGGTCACTGAACAAAACTTACACTTGGATCATCAATAATATCCTCTAATAACATGATCCAGAAGTAATTGGACTAATATCATGCATATCCTTAGCATTTGTATATTTCCCCATTGACTTAATATGGGGAGGCTACGAAATTGACCTGACCTTAGGTCACCGATATCAAAATTCCGAGATATACGAATTGTAAGTACATATGCCCTCATGACATCCTGTAAGTTTCAAACTGATCGGTGAAAAACTCTGGCTTTGGCACAACTGCAAACATTTGTGGAGGTGGGGTCACTTGACCTGGTCTGGTGACCTGACCTGAGATGACCCTAGGTTATTTTTTCTTCTCAAAGTGTGCGAAATTGATGTCCTAACAGGTGTGTCAAAACCCGGCGGCTCTGCGCGCCGCCGTTTTTTCGCTATCTTTGAAAAAATCTGAGGGGGGGGGGCGGAAATCAACCCCCCCTGCAGTGCGCGGGTTAAGTGACTTTCGAGATACAAAATATCACCATCGTTTTCAGCCGCACTTACTTCATATTATAGACTACAACCAGCGTATATTTGACAACTTTCAGAAAGGTGAAACATTCCCTTTAAAGGATATTTAAAGGTTCACCTTCGGATTTTTTTCTTCAGAAAACGATTTTATTATATTTTTTAATACAGTTTCTTTTTTTCTTTTTAAAAATGGTCCTACATCCCGTCAATTCAGGACAGAAGGTTGTAGATTATTGATTTTATGGTGTGCGTTATTGGTCTGCGCATGCTCCATGGCAGTGCTGGCACTTTCAGACGGTACGGTACATCATATATGCGCCGTATTCCTTCGCCAAAAAGTCAAATATCTTCGGCTGGAGAGTCTTTTCAGCCAAGAAAAGTTCCAGATAAGGATTTCTCAACACGGGCTACAAAACTGCTATTTCAGTTCAAAACCCATGTTGAAGGTGAACTATTTCCTTTAACCCTATTCCCTGCGGGCGGCCAGAAATACGTTAACCTGCGGGGGGAGCAGATTCTGCCCCCCCCCCCCCCCGAGATCTCGAGAACCGTTAGGTCGATTTCGATGGGGAAAACGCCATTCGATATGTCATGACAAGATCTCTCTTTTTGGACCCCTACATTTTTGTTTGGTTCAAAAATGGGGACCAGGGGGCAAAAAATCCGGAAATTTTGGGTGTTTTTTTTAAAGGTCATTGCGGCCATGTGGCTCGACCGATTGTCATGCTCCAAACGTTTTTGAGCTTCAAATGTACTGGTATCTAATATATCAAAAGACAAAAACAAAATAAAAAATCATAGGCGTATTCAGGGAATGTAAAATGGGGGGATTTTCTGGGGAAAAAATGTGCTGTTCGTGATTGTTTGGGACGACATGAACGTCACATGTAGGCATTATATGCTGTAATTTGTTAAATTTGATATATTGCGCATAGGCGGATCCAAGGAAAAAAACAATGGGGGCACCATGCGCGTAACGCTTTTATCATCTTACTAATTTGAAGTTGGACCTAATTTGAGGGTGGGTATTGCCTCCCATTTTTGTTATCCTGAGTGCGCCTCTGCCCCAAAAATATGCACAATCCCAGTATATATGATGCATATTGCATTGAAATTGTTTCCGACACATTTATTGCACTGCAAACCACGAAGGAAGTATGCGCCGCAAAACCGCATTCGTAACGCCCTCCCCAAAACAGGAGCCCCAAAACAGGCGACTCCAATTTTACGAATGTGTGCCAATCAAGAGTGGTGCAAATGTATGTTTTGATCTAATGGGGAGAGTTTCGGGAACCAAATTTTGCAGGTGAAATCGGAAACGCTTAATCTACCGATACACACCAAAAACTCCATATTGGCCTGCGAGGTGGCAATATCCATTTAAGTACAGTGCCTATGACAACCTCCGCCCACTTTGCATCAAAACAATTGACGCGTCAATAAATTGATTTTGTGGACCTAGTGTTAGGGCCTATTTTAAGGGATTTGACTGGGGTGGCAACTCGGCGATCAGGAGCGCCATCGCTCAAGGAGGGCGCCATCACCAAAAGAAACGCAATATCACAAATCTCATATAGCCATAAATGAAGTAAGTGCGCCAAGAAGCGTGACTACGTCAATGAAACAACGGTCAATGAAACAAATCGCCGACACTAAGGGTGCGATCGGCAACACGACGAATTCGCTCTCCGACGAATTCGCTGTCTCGTGCGTTCTGTAACAACAAAATTATCCGCCGGGTTTGTCACTGCTGCGCCGTGACATGGTTTGTGTAATTATAGGGCCTTGGTTTGTGTGGTTATTTTACTTGTTTTCATAAATCACTTTACTTTGAACTTTGTCAGTACTCAGCAACACTGCAGTCAATACAGCAATACTGCAGATGACGTTATGGCACACTGCAAAATAAATTAGCCCTCCCAACGGCTGGTTTGGAAATTCGCGCTCCGACTGAGCGAATTCGTTAGGGCGAATTCGCTCGTTTGCAGATTCGTCGTGTTGCCGAACACAAACTGAACGAATATTCGGCGTCCGACGAATCACCGACGAATTCGTCGTGATTACGGCGAATTCGTCGTGTTGCCGATCGCACCCTTAATAGGTCGCCGTTGGGTGCATAAGTGAACTTCCGATTTCATTGCCATTTTTTCATTGTTTCATATTTAAACAAACTTATTTTTAATGATAAGCCTAGTTTTATATACAGCCAGCGACAAAACAAAACACAACTCCTAATGTTGAAAATACATGAACCAATTTTCACAAATTGAGTGTCGCAACCACTAACTGGGCCGTCGTTGGGTGCATAAATTAACTGCTAATTTGGTTGCCTTTTTATTCAATGTTTGTTGATGTTTAAGGGCAGTAGGGCACATATTCCCGATAAACAGAGTGGAAGGCATATATTCCAAACCAGTTCGTCAAAAAGCAATACCGGATTTTGGTGAACACCGAAATTCGTTACCAAGTAGGTACTTGAGAGTACCGGTCGTTAAAAGTGTGGAACGCTTATCAACTTTAACTTGAAATATCTTTCGGGTAGGAATGTCTATATGCAAAATGTAATCAATTTACAGTATATTTTGGTCTCGTCTGTCGATTTCAAGTGATAACTCCATTTGTGTGGGAAAGGTCATGATTTCCCTTTAACCCGCGCCGTGCTGGTGCTCGGCGTCACCTTCGCCGTGCCGGGGGGGGGGGGGGGGCTATTTCGTTCATTTGTTGGCTCAGGTCAATATTGAGGTCATCAGAGGTCATCAAAGGTCAGATTTTCCAGTTGCAGGACTTTGCTCCAGAAACCCCCAACTATCTCGGGGAACTATAATAGCTAGGAACAAACTAAGGAAAAAAACAATCAAAAGCGATTGAAAAATGCAATCGCTAAGTTGTCCTCAAATTTTAGATCGTCAATAGTTTAGGCTCCAGAGGTTATCAAAGGTTATTTTTTGGCAAAACAATTTCCGCAAATAATTGTTTACCTAATACAGAGGAGGCAATAATTTTGAGGCCATCGTGTTTATCTCGTCAAGGCGCTCTGAATCATATTCATGGTGACCAGGTTAGGTCAACTTAAAAAATGGACCTCAGGTCAAGGTCAAGTAGGTAATGTTGCAAATTGGGAGATGTGTCGACGAGAAGAAAAAAAACACATTGGTGCCGGTTTCACTTCTCTATCTTCATTCTGTCGAGTTATTGACGCGAAAGTATTGGTGACCTCGGAAGACCTCGACTGACCCTGTAGGGGTCACTGAACAAAAATATCACCTGGGTCATCAAGAATGGCCTATGATAACATGAACCAGAAGGAATTGGACTGATATCATGCGTATCCTCGGAATAGGAGGCATTTGCATATTTCCCCATTGACATAATGGCGAGGTCACGAAATTGGCCCGACCTTGGGTCACCGATATAAAAACCTAAGACATACGAATTGTAGATACCTATGACCTTGTGAAATCCTGTAAGTTCAAAACCGATCAGCCAAAAACTGTGGCTGTGGTGCGACCGCAAACTGTTTTGGATGTGGGTCATGTGACCTGACCTGAGATGACCTTAGGTCAAAACTTTCACACAATGTGGGTAATTGATGGCTTAACAGCTGTGCCAAATTTGGTGGCGGCGCGCAGCGCCGCCATTTTTCCGCTATCCTCGAAAAACCTGAAGGGAGGGGAGGGGGGCGTCTAACCCCCCCCCCCCCCGGCACAGTGCGGGTTAAAAGCAGTACACAAACCATGACAATACCGGTCGAATAAAGTGGCCGCAAACAAACGGAGGCTTCTTTTTTCCTAATGGACGTTTATCAACAAATCCCCACAACATAGTGGTCTACGCCGCAGGTGAAACCAAGCCCGCTGTTCGAACTACAGTTTTAGCACGGTTAAAGCTGTATTCGGATATCACGAAGATAGGGTTCACGAAGTTAGGGTTCACGAAGTTAGGGTTCACGAAGTTAGGATTCACGAAGTTAGGGTTCACGAAGTTAGGGTTCACGAAGTTAAGGTTCACGAAGTTAGGGTTCACGAAGTTAGGGTTCACGAAATTAGGGTTCACGAAGTTAGGGTTCACGAAGTTAGGGTTCACGAAGTTAGGGTTCACGAAGTTAGGGTTCACGAAGTTAGGGTTCACGAAGTTAGGGTTCACGAAGTTAGGATTTACAAAGTTAGGGTTCACGAAGTTAGGAACCGAGGCCCCCCAAAAATGGCAAATAAAAAGTGGAATGGCGGCACAACTATGTCTGGCACCAATTTCAGTTGACAATGCCACGGCCGCAGGCAGCAGCACGGCCATGAAGATCGCTATCGCTCTGAAACTGGAGGCGTAAATGGAAAGCAAATCACTTTAGATGAGTGCATTTTTTTAAAGCTATCACAAGACCAGACCAAAGTAGGAATCTCAAAACAAACCAAATTTCCTGCTTGTGTGTCCTGTACGCCACCGGAAAGGTCAATGACGGCGACAACGCGTTTGTAGAAATATGAGATATCTCAAATCACGACGTTATGGTTTTCACGAAGTTAACTACCTTTACCCTACAAATAAAATTGGTTCACCTGGTGCGTTTATGGTCCAAATTAGAATAGCATCCACAGTTTCGTTGAACCATCTTCAAGAGCTTGGGTGGTCCTCCTGTTATTATTGTTATTATTATATATTTCGTATGTGTCATTCCACGTCAAATCAGACAAGAAATCCCCCGATCCCTTTCGATTTCAATAAACTTTGGGGCACGTGTAGTACCCAATGAACGATCATCATGTACAGACTTTTAGCTCCATTCGACCTCTGAGGTCAGAGTTACAGGTCATCTTAGGTCGCACGTTTTTGCCGACATTGTACCATTCAAACGTGCATATATTGGCAAACAATTGTTCTAGGAAGGTGCAGTTGCCACCAGAGCACAGAGATATGATCGGACTATGTATTGCACCCGATTCACTTCCATGACCTAAATTTGACCTTTGACCTGACGAGGTCAGTCAACAATTCAAGTTTTCTTATGTTTGCCTACCCCAAAATGCACCAAAATTTAACACGAGAGTGGTTACATCATCGTCTCAAAGCATGTATAAAGAATGGCGGACACTAACAACTTTTTTCAGATATGGGTTTTAGTATAACTATGTCGCGATGGTTGAACGTGCCCTGTGGCTATCTTCTATGAATTGATTCTCTCTCAACAAGGATTAAAAATACATGTTCCCCCATTACACCTGGTAACAAAATATGTACACACGTTACCAGTGGTGCCCACAACGTTAAGCCCAGGCTACACTATGCGTGATTGTTCCGCAAATCCCGTACGTCTTCTCCGTGTTTGCGGGACTTCCGTGACGTACGTGTTCTGCCGATCACGCAAATCACGGAACGAGAATGGATATACCATTGCATTTGTTAAATGGATAAACCACTGCATAAATATCTACCAGCTTCAATACAAGTTTTAACACTCACAATTTGCTCCAACGTGTCTTCATTCATCTTCGCCACGATACTCAGCACAAATTATTTAAGTTTAGGTCTATTAACTATACACTACAATACGCGAAATCAAGCAAAATAATAGAAACCTTGCATCTCGCAATCTTGGAAAACACGCAAAGAAGTTCAGAAATCTGAACTTTATTGCGTCTTTTCCTTGATGTTTCATCCGGGATCTGCGTGATGTGCCAGTGTAGCTCACCCAATGCATTTACTATCAGCTGAACTTGCTCTGTCCCACAAATGCCGCAAACACGGAGAACACGCGCGTGATTTTCAGGAAATCATGTATAGTGTAGCCTGGACTTTACTGCACAGTTTCAAGACGACATGCCCCGACTTGACATCATCTCAGGGAGGTGGCATGGTTATCTCCGTAACGTGCCCACCCTATCCCATGGCGTCACTTTCCAGCTCGATTTCCACTAATGAGGTGGCCGAATCGGGAGAAGCGTATTTCCTTTCGTAGACCGTCTCGTGACACTTCTCGGTCTACCAAAAGAATTACGCCTTCGACCGGCGCGGCCGCCATGTTTATTTACGGTGGCGCATTCGTCACTCAACGATCTTCAACATAATTGTAGGTGAAACAAGTGTAATCCAGATGTAAAAATACTTTCACCTGATAGATATTACTACAAAGTATCCTCAAGTCACCTTACTTCATCAACAACCAGGTGAAATAATACCAAATTCGCACTTCAACCAAAAACAGCATCCCGCGACAGTTCCCCGTGGCCAAAATCCAAACATTGCCTTATATGGGCATGGGCCTCGCTCGGTTGCATGCCTCGCTTTGACATCGTCTAGCGGCTCACCCTTGCAATTTAGGAGAAAATCTCCCAAAAGCGAGCTGTAGAGGAAGTTTCAATCTATCATTTAGTGCTCAATTAATCCCTCTGGCACCTAAGGTATGCAAATGGTAGGACGCGAAAGTAGACCGATTTAACACTATTTGAATAGGGAGCGTGTGACGTCACGTGCCCGTGACATCACGCATTTCGCTGCCTACCCCGGACGGGTCTACCTAGTATCTATGGCCTTGACATCATCTGACGCGCCGCGGGCGGCGCGACGCCGCGCCCAAGGCCATAGCGACTAGGTAGACCCGTCCGGGGTAGGCAGCGAAATGCGTGATGTCACGGGCACGTGACGTCACACGCTCCCTATTCAAATAGTGTTAAATCGGCCTACTTTCGCGTCCTACCATTTGCATACCTTAGGTGTCAGAGGGATCAATTGAGCACTAAATTATAGATTGAAACGTCCTCTACAGCTCGCTTTTGGGACATTTTCTCCTAAATTGCAAAGGTGAGCCGCTAGACGATGTCAAAGCGAGGCATGCAACCGAGCGAGGCCCATGCCCATATAAGGCAATGTTTGGATTTTGGCCACGGAGAACGAGCTGGATGAAGTTTTTTGGATGAAGTGTTTTTGTTTTTGGATGAAGTGCGATTTTTTTATTATTTCACCTGGTTGTTGATGAAGTAAGGTGACTTGAGGATACTTTGTAGTAGTATCTATCAGGTGAAAGTATTTTTACATCTGGATTACACTTGTTTCACCTACAATTATGTTGAGGATCGTTCAGTGACGAATGCGTCACCGTAAATAGACATGGCGGCCGCGCCGGTCGAAGGCGTAATTCCTTTGGTAGACCGAGAAGTGCCACGAGACGGTCTACGAAAGGAAATACGCTTCTCCCGATTCGGCCACCCCATTGGTGGAAATCGAGCTGGAAAATGACGCCATGGGACAGGGTCGACACGTTACGGAGATTGCCATGACACCCCCTGCGCCGCGCCGACGCGACATAGTTATACTAACATACCCATATTATCTTAAAACGTTGTTTAAGTGTCTGCCCTTCTTTTGCACATGCTTTGAGACGATGATGTAACCACGCTCGTGTTAAATTTTGGTGGATTTCGGGGCAGGCAAACACAGTAATAACTCGAAATTTTGACTCAAGGGTCATATGAAGATCGTGTGAAATCATGGAGGTGCATAGCAATGGACATGCATTGTCCTATCCAATGGCGACAACCACAACTTCCTAGAACAATTATTCACCAATATATGCACTTTTCTTGAATGATACAATGTCGGCAAAAGCGAGCGACCTAAGATGACCCGTAACTCTCACCTCAGAGGTCGAATGGAGCTAAAAGTTTGTGCATGATGATCGTTCATTGGGTACTCACGTGCCCAAAATTTTATCGAAATCGAAAGGGGTCGGGTTCAAAACTGCCTATTCTTGTGCGATCTGACGTGGAATAACCCATATGCCTCTTTATCAATCTATCCACTTCCCACATTTATGATTAAGGGATTGTCCATGCATCGTAACATTCTATTCAATCCGTTGTTATCAGCCAGCGAAACCTGTTAAAGTAACGCACACGATAACGATAATCGCGTTCATCTGGGATAGCAATACGCTACCGGCCCGGCCCAGTTCGCCAGAACTCGCCGCTTCTCGGCTCTCTGCGAGCGTTCCGGCTGGATGTCATTGACCCAGCTGACCCGGCCCGCACGGTTCAAACCACGTGACCATTACTAACGCTAGCCTTTACGCAGGATCCCCATTCATTCAGCCGACCTCCACCAATCCCAGTCGCGCAACTGCTTCGAGAGCGCTGATTGGCCGCGTGCGGTCACGGCTGGCTGAGGTATCAGTGGCGTATGTAGGAATGAAGTTGCGAACTTCGGCGATAGATGGCTCTGAAGATTGTTCGCAAATATAAAAAGTCCATGAATGCAAACTAAAAAGGTGTTTTTAAATTGTAGGTAGGCACAGCCTGCGACGAACATGCAAACTTTCAGATGATGGTGATTCCTACAAATGGTTTAGGAGATATACGCGATGATCTGACTCGCCACTCGTACCTACCATTACGTTTGCAGTGACCTGTACATTGTATCTAATTGTAGCATAGCATGCAGCTAAACCTACCCTAGACATATAGGGTAAACCACCCAAACTCCAGATCTCCCCTGAAATGGGCATGTCATGCTACTGTTGGTCAATACACCCTAAAGTACCAGCCAATAGCAGCCTGAAGAGTCTGGTATTCCGGTATGTCTGATGTTCATAATCGTGATGATGACAGATGATTGGGGCTTATTGGCCCAACACTGCCATATTTACATCAGTGTGGCTTATATAAAGTAGTATGTCCAATGTTAAGGTAGGTAACCCTGAATGTATGATTTTGATACTAAAACATACCTTATTTAGAGATGCATCAAGCTTCCATCTCAGCACAAGCTGAAGTACAGACCAGCAGCAAATCCCCAACCATTGATGGTAGGTTTCAATCTAGGGTCTACAGTTCATCTATGGCCATATGGTTCAATCTCTGGTCACAAACAAATACCAGATGTTCATGCTAGTGTTGGTGTGGATACTGATACACAAAAGCACTGATATGACATTAATGTCACATAACAGACCAATACTTTGACCTACAAGGTAGACCACCATAACACCAGACATGTCCTAACTCCATACTTGTCATGCTATTGGTGATGTAGTGCATCTGTATCATCTACATCACCAATAGCATGAAAAGTCTGGTATTAGGCCTCATCTGGCACTACCGTTGTTTACCCTACCAACCCAAAGTATGGAGGCCACAACATCGATAGGTTGAGTCTGTTGAATCAACTTATTATGGGTCTGTTCCCGCAGCACTTCCAACTGCCTATAGCCTCCTCCAAGCTTCTCTGGTCATTCTCAGGGCTGCTCCAATCTGCTCCAAGCCCACCTGAAACCTCCTCCAAACTCCTCCAACTTGCTCCCAAAATTGAGGTGGACAACTATGAACTAGAGGAGATTTTAGGAGTACATTTATGGCATGGCTGATACATTTGTTAATGTCAACAGACACCCAATCTTGGACACAAACAGCTCATACTTCCTCCAAACACCTCCCATTGTTCCCATGGCCGCTCCAACACAGCTGCTCTGAGCTGCTCATGTTGCTCCAAACTCCTCCCAGGAGGTGCCGCAGGAACAGACCCTATGAGCCAGTATGCAAAATGTAGCAAGTTTTGACAAGATATTGTTGGGGCAGGGTTGGCATCAACACATACAAATTGGGACAGCTTTTGACATTTTGGGGCAGCAGTAACAATTTACCGATTCACACTAGATACATGATTGTAAAGATGACCCCCCTCCCCTACGGTCAACAGTATTTGCTGACTGAATAGCAAAATTTTATCAAAAAAAATCCTGCCCCAAATGGGGCAGCTTGCTGTGCTGTCCCATTTGGGGCAGGATTTGGGCTGCCCCAAATATCTTGTTGATGTTCCTGCCATATTTTGTATACTGGCCTATGACTTATGAGTCTGCTAAGAACTAACAATATGAAACACAAAAATGGGCAGCATTGCACAACTCACATCCAACACCATAGCATACATCCTTCACTGTGATTTGTGGACCAAGCACTGAATCCTCATCCTGGGACCAAGGTGCTAAACTCTCCTGAGTTGGAGTGTCATTGGGGAACGTGTCAGCTTTATCAGAGGTCCTGTTGCAATTGGGGGATTCAAACTTGAACCCCAGTTCCTGGCACAGTAGCAAGTATCTTACCATAAGATACTTGCTAAGCTGCTCACTTTAGTTACCAGGCAACTAAAGTGAGCAGCTTACTAAAGTAGATATCTCAATATAAATATCTGAATCTTACCCCCATGTGTTTATGTAACATGTCTTACCTCTCCTCTGTGCTTGGCCCAGACTGGTCCAGACTCAAGGCAAGGCCCTATAAACTCAAGGCCCTATATCAGATGCTTGGTTGCCAGTGACCACGGTAGATAAAATACTAGCCAGTGACTAAGGCCTTATAACGTCCTCTATCACCCTGCCTTATAACCACTAACCGTATCTATTGCCTTGCAAGGTAACTTATTGCTTTGCACTAACAATTGATGCCAGTGACTGCCACCCGTGTGATTTCAAGATTTCAAGGCTCTAGTGTGATTTGCGCGATAAGTTTTGAGAGCCCCGCTTTGTCTTTGTTGCGCCAATTTCAAGAAGATAATGACTGCTAATTTATAGTAAAAAGCGGCTTAATGTGATATTGCGCTGCAAGACATCGAATGGTTCTGGATGATCCATCATTCTGCAAAAACATTGTAGCCTAAGTTCGATGAGTTTCAACGTCGACAATACTTTTTTTTTTAGCTTGGCGACTGATATGATTTCCTCAGGAGATATTTCCATGATATTTTGCATTAATTTCACTGATTGTTTCAAAAAGCTCGAATAGAGGCGTTCACTGCTGTCCGACTGTGACGTCACAGATTCGGCCGATTCGGCCAGACCAGAGCCCTGTTTCAAATCAGCTGCTGTGCTGTTGTCAGCCGAGATTAGAGAGCCTGATTCGCTGGAAGATCGATGACGTACTACTACGTCATACCAGGTGACGTCATACTCCTGCTGACAAGTGCCAGCTCTGCTGCTGCGAGGAAGCAGGTGCAGGACACACGTTTTGTCAGCAGGCACGGAAATTGGCGCATGCGGCAGTGGCGCAATTGAAGGCGGGCTTGTAAATAAAGCAAAGAGCGCTTGTTTCGGGTTGAAAGCAGCGAACTCTGTCCTATCTTTCACAATCACTTGCCTGCCTTTGCTGTATTATTATCTTTTTGGTTTCCGCGCACATGCGTTAGAATATGTCCTTTCTGCGCCACATCTGTACGCCTGCCATTTTGTTGGCAGCTTATTTGGAACCAATCTGTCAGCCCAGCGCTATGGACGGAGTCTATTCCCTGCTGCCAACAGCCGACAGCTGATTTGAAACAGGGCTCAGATCTTTGGCGGTATCTCAGCGTAACAACTAATAGCATGAGAACCAAGATCGAGCTGAGTTTTCGCCGGGCGATTCCGTTCCGGAGAAATTCAATGCAGCGTCAACGCGGCAGCAGCAAAGGACCTTTGTGACAGGCGCCGTGATGGCAATGTTTCGGGATATATTTTAATGTGGCACCTTTTTCTAATAGTAAAAAAAAATGGTAAATATCATTAGATTATGTAATAGTTACATATTACTGCAACTCTGCAAGGAGATCGGCAGATCGTCGAGACTTATATTACAAATAGAACATTATATTTTCATGCTTTTTTCTTAGCCTTGTTCTTCGCATATAATTCATGATTCTATATGTAGGCTCTGAGTCCAATTCTTAACATGCAGTCGCACAATTATTGTCAACCTGCAGAATTAGACGTCGAATTGAAAGCCTTACGTGCAAAATCTCCTGATAATTGTTGCCTATTTGCAAATCAATACCAAGCTGATGACAGCATATATTATAAACAGGCTGTTTGTAGCGGTGAAGTATTAATCGTGGTGTTCTGCATATATTTGGAAACCTACTTTAAACAAAATCACGAAACAGCGCACCCCCCCCCCCCCCCCCCCTCCTGACTGCCTGACCTACGTTTGACCCCTGGCGCCGCCACTACTGCCTTGCTTACCTAGTCTCAAGGGCCCAGCGCCGCCCCTGGGGCAGGGCATGGCCGTCTCCCCCTCAGCATAAATGAAGGGAGGGACAATTATCCGCGGTAAACGTAATCTTAAATAGGATCGTACGACGTACCTTAGGCGCAACTATATCCGTATCCCGTTCGAAATATTCGCACCGCACCGACCCGCGTGCGGCGACAGCCGAGTCGGACCATAGCACCAGTGATGTCACGCTAATGGTTAGTGATTGGGGCGATAAAATCCCGGATGACTCTACCTCTCTTATACGGCCTTGGGCGCAGTCAGCTGTTGGTAGGCACGAAAAACGCCTAGCACTATCAGCTGAAGTTGTTGCAGCAGTTGGCCGCCAAAAACCGCTAGTGAGCCAGGGTTTGCAACTCACGCAAGCAAATAGTACCAGTTCAATATTTAACTCTAAATATTTATTGATTTAAAAATAAATAAATAAATAAGTATTTAGTGGTATTACTTGCTTACGACGTCATAACACTCTGGCTCACTAGCGGTACCTGGCGGCCAATTCTTGCAACAACTCCAGCTGATAGTGCTAGCTGTGCTAGCTCGAAAAACCTAAACAAAGATAAACAAGAGCAACGGGCTGCAGCCACCCAGGGCACTATACACTGCAGCCACCGTAGATTGATATTAAATTATTTGCGTTGCGGGGTAAGATATTTGATTCTTGTGCCAGAGTCCAATGTTCGTTTGATACAATTTTTGTCTTGAGTCCAACACCTGTTTCATGGATAAATGTAGTATTTGCTAGAGTTTTTGTATGTGCTGATTCCAAATCTGATACCTATTTGTGGCGCTAATGAGCCGTTGGGAGGAGACAATTGTAATAACAATCGAACCTGACCTAACCTTTACAGCCATTACAGTTGCAGAGACCAACATTTAGAACGCTACGCTCACATTCGCTTGCTGCACTGCAGCCCTAGGGCCTAGGGGGGGGGGGGGGGGGGGGGCTGGGGCTGGGGGCTGTCACCCCTCCCCTCCCCATACCCCTGGTCACAGGAACCCATGTTTAGAACGCTCTGCTCGCTGCTCTGCGTCCAGTAAGCAGCGGATAGCAGTAAGCAGGAGCATTGCAGCGGATGCGTCTAGTAAGGAGCAGTGGCAGATCTTCAGTAAATATTTATATTATTATACTGTAATTGTTTTTTGTGCCAACAGTGAGTATCATATTTGGAATCAGCACATCTAAAAGCTGCAAGTAAACCATTACTTATATCTGTAGCTGCTGTTGGACCAACACTAAAATAATACTGTTCATTCTTTGTCCTTTCTTTCTTTTTGTTTTCTCTAATTCTTTCTTTGCAAGGCTTTTGTTGACCCGGCTACCCATACCAGGCCCATACCAGGCCCATACCCAGGCAGGTGCACTGGGTTCCCTGCCTATGCACCCCCTGGGAGCTCTGTGCACCCTCTGACCTTAGTCTGGCACAAACCTCAATCATCATCATCTTAGTATGTGCACCCCAGTATTTAGTCTAGCAAAAACAATTGAAGATGAGCGCTTTTGAACCCTTCAGTACAATCCAACTAAGTAGGTCACCTATCAAGACACTTATGTTCACATACAATATTTTCTACATGCTAACACTTTGGGCTGGTAAATCTATGCTAATGGTTGCACACCATCTAGGAATTATTGTGCACCCCCTGGAAATTCAGTGCACCCCCTGAAAATCTGTGGTACTCCTGACTCCCACAGCCAGTCATAAGTTCTCTATCGCCCTCATAAGATGCCAACTTACTTCCTGTGCCAGGGATCTTCAGGGTTATAATCCTTGGCAGGGCCTCTGAAAAAGTTGGCTTTGCCACAAATGGGTAGGTACTAGCACTACTAGGTACCCTCTGGGTTTGCCTGTATTATTTTATTTTATGTATGCTACCAGTTAGAGGCATAAAATTGGCATTTCTTAACGGTTTTAGGCGTATTCTGTAGGTTCGCAAACACACTGATAAAAAAGTTTTTTTTTTTAAACAAGGTTCATGACAACCAATCCACCCAGACACTGCAGCCAACTCCCTCGGGCCCTGATGACCTCCGTTCACCCGTCCGTTGACCTCAAGCCAAAATAACGCTACAGCGTGTGAGGAACTCGGTGAGATACCGGCAGTGCGTATCACACGGCCGGCAGTGCGTATCACACGGCCGGCAGTGCGTATCACACGGCCGGCAGTGTGTATCACACGGCCACACCGGCAGTGTGTATCACACGGCCACACCGGTAGTGTGTATCACACGGCCGCACCGGTAGTGTGTATCACACGGCCACACCGGCAGTGTGTATCACACGGCCGGCAGTGTGTATCACACGGCCGGCAGTGTGTATCACACGGCCGGCAGTGCGTATCACACGGCCGGCAGTGCGTATCACACGGCCGGCAGTGTGTATCACACGGCCGGCAGTGCGTATCACACGGCCACACCGGCAGTGTGTATCACACGGCCGGCAGTGTGTATCACACGGCCGGCAGTGCGTATCACACGGCCGGCAGTGTGTATCACACGGCCGGCAGTGCGTATCACACGGCCACACCGGCAGTGTGTATCACACGGCCGGCAGTGTGTATCACACGGCCGCACCGGCAGTGTGTATCACACGGCCGCACCGGCAGTGCGTATCACACGGCCACACCGGCAGTGTGTATCACACGGCCGGCAGTGTGTATCACACGGCCGGCAGTGCGTATCACACGGCCGGCAGTGTGTATCACACGGCCGGCAGTGTGTATCACACGGCCGCACCGGCAGTGTGTATCACACGGCCGCACCGGCAGTGCGTATCGCACGGCCGGCAGTGCGTATCACACGGCCACACCGGCAGTGCGTATCACACGGCCGGCAGTGCGTATCACACGGCCGGCAGTGTGTATCACACGGCCGGCAGTGCGTATCACACGGCCGGCAGTGCGTATCACACGGCCGCACCGGCAGTGTGTATCACACGGCCGCACCGGCAGTGTGTATCACACGGCCGGCAGTGTGTATCACACGGCCACACCGGCAGTGTGTATCACACGGCCGCACCGGCAGTGTGTATCACACGGCCGGCAGTGTGTATCACACGGCCGGCAGTGTGTATCACACGGCCGGCAGTGTGTATCACACGGCCGGCAGTGTGTATCACACGGCCGGCAGTGCGTATCACACGGCCGCACCGGCAGTGTGTATCACACGGCCGCACCGGCAGTGTGTATCACACGGCCGCACCGGCAGTGTGTATCACACGGCCGGCAGTGTGTATCACACGGCCGGCAGTGTGTATCACACGGCCGGCAGTGCGTATCACACGGCCGCACCGGCAGTGTGTATCACACGGCCGGCAGTGTGTATCACACGGCCGGCAGTGTGTATCACACGGCCGGCAGTGCGTATCACACGGCCGCACCGGCAGTGTGTATCACACGGCCGGCAGTGCGTATCACACGGCCGCACCGGCAGTGTGTATCACACGGCCGGCAGTGTGTATCACACGGCCGGCAGTGTGTATCACACGGCCGGCAGTGCGTATCACACGGCCGCACCGGCAGTGTGTATCACACGGCCGGCAGTGTGTATCACACGGCCGGCAGTGTGTATCACACGGCCGGCAGTGCGTATCACACGCCCGCACCGGCAGTGTGTATCACACGGCCGCACCGGCAGTGTGTATCACACGGCCGCACCGGCAGTGTGTATCACACGGCCGGCAGTGTGTATCACACGGCCGGCAGTGTGTATCACACGGCCGGCAGTGCGTATCACACGGCCGCACCGGCAGTGTGTATCACACGGCCGCACCGGCAGTGTGTATCACACGGCCACACCGGCAGTGTGTATCACACGGCCGCACCGGCAGTGTGTATCACACGGCCGGCAGTGTGTATCACACGGCCGGCAGTGTGTATCACACGGCCGGCAGTGTGTATCACACGGCCGGCAGTGTGTATCACACGGCCGGCAGTGCGTATCACACGGCCGCACCGGCAGTGTGTATCACACGGCCGCACCGGCAGTGTGTATCACACGGCCGGCAGTGTGTATCACACGGCCGGCAGTGTGTATCGCACGGCCGGCAGTGCGTATCACACGGCCGGCAGTGCGTATCACACGGCCGGCAGTGTGTATCACACGGCCGGCAGTGCGTATCACACGGCCGCACCGGCAGTGTGTATCACACGGCCGCACCGGCAGTGTGTATCACACGGCCGGCAGTGCGTATCACACGGCCACACCGGCAGTGTGTATCACACGGCCGGCAGTGCGTATCACACGGCCACACCGGCAGTGTGTATCACACGGCCGGTAGTGTGTATCACACGGCCACACCGGCAGTGTGTATCACACGGCCGGCAGTGCGTATCACACGGCCACACCGGCAGTGTGTATCACACGGCCGGTAGTGTGTATCACACGGCCACACCGGCAGTGTGTATCACACGGCCACACCGGCAGTGTGTATCACACGGCCGCACCGGCAGTGTGTATCACACGGCCGCACCGGCAGTGTGTATCACACGGCCGGCAGTGCGTATCACACGGCCGCACCGGTAGTGTGTATCACACGGCCACACCGGCAGTGTGTATCACACGGCCGGCAGTGCGTATCACACGGCCGGCAGTGCGTATCACACGGCCGGCAGTGCGTATCACACGGCCGGCAGTGCGTATCACACGGCCGGCAGTGTGTATCACACGGCCGGCAGTGTGTATCACACGGCCGGCAGTGCGTATCACACGGCCGGCAGTGTGTATCACACGGCCGCACCGGCAGTGTGTATCACACGGCCGGCAGTGCGTATCACACGGCCGGCAGTGCGTATCACACGGCCGGCAGTGTGTATCACACGGCCGCACCGGCAGTGTGTATCACACGGCCGGCAGTGCGTATCACACGGCCGGCAGTGCGTATCACACGGCCGGCAGTGCGTATCACACGGCCACACCGGCAGTGTGTATCACACGGCCGCACCGGCAGTGTGTATCACACGGCCGCACCGGCAGTGCGTATCGCACTTATCCCAGCATTACATAGGACACATATTTACAATGCCACACTGCCACACCCACCCTGTCTTTTAAGACACCACCATTACACATGTGTCTCGCCAGCAGCAAGATTCCGAATTCTCTCTCCGATCGCTTCAGCTCCGGCGCTGGAACGGCAAGGGCGTCTGCTGTTCCAGCTCGGAGCGCGGTGCTGGCAGCGGTCGTCCTCCGACACACCGTCGCACTGATCATGATGTGCCGCTGGGAGTTGATGACGCAGTTCACGCACATGCCGTGGCATGCCGTTCACCTCCACAGCCTGCTCCGAGATCCGCCGGTCACCACACCCCTATCATACTGTGCCTGGTCCGAGATCCGCCGGTCACCACACCCCTATCATACTGTGCCTGGTCCGAGATCCGCCGGTCACCACACCCCTATCATACTGTGCCTGGTCCAAGATCCGCCGGTCACCACACCCCTATCATACTGTGCCTGGTCAGAGATCCGCCGGTCACCACACCCCTATCATACTGTGCCTGGTCCGAGATCCGCCGGTCACCACACCCTATCATACTGTGCCTGGTCCGAGATCCGCCGGTCACCACACCCCTATCATACTGTGCCTGGTCCGAGATCCGCCGGTCACCACACCCCTATCATTCTGTGTGTGGCAGCGCGCGCCGGGTGGTCGGACCAGACGGCATCTCCCACGTCGTATGTCCCTCTTCGTGGACAATGGTTGTCTGACGAATCTCGCAGTCTTGGAGCACTGCTGTCCAGCAACTTCTCCCTTAGATTGTAGGGATACAGCTGGTTGGCCGGCGTCGACGCATCCGTCTCGCCGTCTTTCGGAGAAGCGTTGTAGAGGTACACCGCCTCCGCGATGTCGCACCCCTTCCTTGCGGCGACGGTTTTCACGGTGCAGTGAACCCTCGGTTATGCCATTTCCAGACGGAACGTCAGCGCCCCGGAACCTCAGCCGCACGTCCCCCCACTCTGCCGCGAAGGCTTCCAACCGGCGGCTCCGAAAGGCCGGATCATTGTGGAGCAGGATTTCTTCTTTCTTCTGGTGCCCCGCTCCTCTCCAGGAAAACTGAGTGCAGCTGCGCCACCACAGCGGCGCTGGATTTCAGCCGCAGCGGGCGCCAAATGGCCAATCGACTCGGCCAATGGACTCTCTCGGCCGACAGTCAATGCTGGCCGGAAATGACCAGCCGCGATACTCAGTCATGACCATTGGCCATGTCTCTGCCAGACATTTTCAGCTCTTTTTTAGCTCTCCATTCTGCCACTTGACAGGCGCTGGGTCAATGTATTGACATACTTGACAGGTGGCGACGACACTCCTGGCACAGCTCTTTGCCACCGTGGGTACGAAACGCTTCGCGAAGTAATGCGTTTTTCTGACCCCTGGATGACCGGCAGCTTCATGGACCCGCACGACCTCGTCCCGCTCAGCTTCCTATCTGCTCCGGTCGCGGGTGCGGGCCGCTCCCTGCCGTGGCTCCGGTCGCAGGTGCGGAGCCGCTCCCTGCCGTGGCTCCGGTCGCAGGTGCGGAGCCGCTCCCTGCCGTGGCTGGTCGCAGGTGCGGAGCCGCTCCCTGCCGTGGCTCCGGTCGCAGGTGCGGAGCCGCTCCCTGCCGTGGCTCCGGTCGCAGGTGCGGAGCCGCTCCCTGCCGTGGCTCCGGTCGCAGGTGTGGAGCCGCTCCCTGCCGTGGCTCCGGTCGCAGCGCACGCCGCCACGGACTTCGCGCCCGCATGCAACCACCGTTCGGACACTCTAGTGAGCATATCAGCGCGGTTAGCGGCAGATGGCACCCAGTGCACGGTGACGTCCAGCCTATACTTATCTGTCAGCATCTGCAGAATAGAGAACCGTCTCCAGCGCGGTTAGCGGCAGATGACACCCAGTGAACGGTGACGTCCAGATTATACTCATCTGTCAGCATCTGCAGAGTAGAGAGCCGTCTCCAGCGCGGTTAGCGGCAGATGACACCCAGTGAACGGTGACGTCCAGATTATACTCATCTGTCAGCATCTGCAGAGTAGAGAGCCGTCTCCGAATGAGCATCTCCGAATCAGCTTTCGTCTCCAGCCTTGTCTTGCCGCTCAGGGTGTTCGAGACATCCATTGGTATACAGTACGAGAATCCGTCATCAAGCGAAGCTTCTTCGCTCCCCACAATATCGCCAGATTCACTCCTTTCACTGCTGCGTCAAGTTCTGCGACGTTTATGTGCGTTGCGTCATCTCGCCTCAGCCAGCAGCCATCCTCAATAACCTCTCCGTCCACTTCAATGGCGACTCCCAGTGCCAGTGAGCTGGCATCGGTCCACACCGTGACGTCATTGACTCGCACATCCCATCTTCCTTTTGCCGAGTCGTCTGCTGCTACTTTTTCAAGCACTTCTGCGACCATTTCTTTCACATCGTTGTCCACGATGGGCTCGTCCCAGGTGCTGGAGAGCTCATTTGCATGTCTCTTCAGGTACGATGTTGCTGGTCGCAGCCAACCACATTCAGGGAGATGGCCCGTGAGACGGCCACAAAGCGAGAACACTCTGCGCTTTGTCAGTGGCTGCTCGGCTTTTCCGACGACATTGTCTCGTCTCCACTAAGTCCGACCCTTTCCGCTGACACTCTCAGGCCGAGAGCTCTCGCTCCATTCTCGAGTCTCACGGCTGGCTTGCACTCCAGGCCGAAAAGTCTCAAGTGATCAGCCACCTTCTCCGCAGATAGCGCAGTTTCTCCACCAGAACGTCATCAACATATGGTCTCACGGCTGGCTTGCACTCCAGGCCGAGAAGTCTCAAGTGATCAGCCACCTTCTCCGCAGATAGCGCAGTCTCTCCACCAGAACGTCATCAACATATGGTCTCACGGCTGGCGTGCACTCCAGGCCGAAAAGTCTCAAGTGATCAGCCACTCAATAACTTGAAAACCATGAGCGATAGCGATGTCAAACTTGCAGTACATTATGCTGCATCAATTTCACGTCTTCTCACAAAATTTCACTGAAATTGAGGTAGTCTTTTGGAAGATAATGACGGTTTAATGACTCATGTCATGCCATTTTTGGTGGAAAAACGATACATGTTTGCAAATTCGTAGAAAATAGAGTTTTGATGCAAATTGCAAACGAAAAACGTCAAAACAAAGGAAATGAAATTGTCTTAAAAATGGCTATCTGTGATTTGCAAAATTTCGTTTTTTTTACCCAAAGCAATTCAAAAAACTTATTTTGGGGGGAAAATTGCCGCATTAAAAAAAAAGATATTTAAAAAGCCGGAATATATGTTAGATAACCAAGTATCGACAATACTAAAAAATAAAAATAAAATATATTTATTTTTGACGACTTATGGCTCCCTAAATATAAGTAACTCATGACGAAACGGTTTTTTTCTTCTTCTTTTATTGGCCAGATACAGTCAAATAAATACCACCGCTGTATTTCTGAGACAAAGCTGGTCTAGAAATATGCCTTTTTTTATTTAGATTAATCAATTTCAAATTTTGTCCTTATTGTGACCTGACCTTGACTTATTGTGGCCTTATTATGGTCATTATGAGGTCAGGTTGTGAAAATGGCTGCTACTATCGAATTATACGTGTAGAATAACCCGTACAACATGTGTCGCATGGCTTTCGTAGACCTGTGACCTTTTGTGACCTGACCTTGACCTTTGCTTACAATTTCACTTTCGCTTTTACGGGAGATGCATTATACCTTTGGGAGCTCCTTGTGCGATAATAGTCGCAATCTAAGGCTTTGGATGGAAAGTATGGCCCAAAAACTCAAATACCTCAATTTTGACCTTGGACCTGATCCTTACCTGACGTGTGACCTTATTTTAAGAATTTCGGGTATGCATTATATTCATCGCCTTGAAAGCTTTCGATCGCCACCTTGCGTGTCCCGCTGCGGTCATTGGTTCGAAAGATACGAGGGGGGTAAAATTTACCCCCCCAAGCCAGGGCGCGTTCGGCAGGCGACCCCAGCGGGGCGCGGGTTAAGTGAGGCGCAAACAGTAGTGCCAAAAACGACGGAGCTGCGCGCTATCCCCCACAAAAACTAAGAGGCGTTAACGCTCTCCCTCCCCCCGGGGGGAGGGTGGCATGGCGCGCGATAAGGTAGGTCATGTTCTAGAGTCTGGAATGTACTGAGTTTGGACCAAACTTGCATCTCGGCTGAAGTTTGAACGACAGCGAACTCCTGCCTGGATCTGGATTATTAACGCCATGACGCGAATACACGCAGTCCATTGATTCAACCTGCTACAAGTCTGGTCTTGATGTTATGCTGTACCCTCTGCCCATGAGGTGCCAAGTGAGTTTGGCAGTATGACGTCACTCGGACAGAACCTGTCCTTGCCTTTAAAACGGAAGTGACCTTGCGCTCTGCGTATGTTTTTTGCAGCTGGTGTGAGGAGGATGTCTGGTAACCTGGTGCGGGCGGCGGCGGCGGCGGCTGGCCGGCTGAGTCTGGGCCGGCTGGTGCCGCAGAACACGGCCCTGTTCCTGTGCGACATGCAGGAGAAGTTCCGGCCCAACATCAAACACTTCCCGGAGGTGGTGCAGATCTCCAACAGACTGCTGCAGGTCGCCTCTATCCTGGACATCCCCAGCGTCGTCACCGAACAGTACCCCAAAGGTGAACGTCGTTACCGAACAGTACCCCAAAGGTGAACAGTCGTCACCGAACAGTACCCCAAAGGTGAACAGTCGTCACCGAACAGTACCCCAAAGGTGTACAGGATTATGGAAAGGGCTGGACAAATTTGAAACACAACAACAAAATCATACCTAAAGTAAAGTTGTACGGGACAAGCCTAGCCTGGTACGGGACAAGCCTAGCCTGGTTGTGGTTGGGTTACTCAGTCGAGTTACAAACTTACAAATATTTAATTTAATCGGTAAATGTTAAAGTTCTTTATGGCGAGCGTTACAATTTGTGTGTTTAGCATTTCTCTTACTTTCCTAAAAACCTGTGTTTAAACTACCCTTCCCTAAAGCTGAACTGATTTCGTTTTTGCCTCATTTTCATACGATAAGGCTGTTCGGACATATCAGAATATTCTTAGAGCTTAGGTGACGTCACCTCTTTGGTGACGTCATGTCACTTTCGATGACATCATACAAGCTCAGAATATTCTTTCAGACGGCTGCAATGAAGACGATTCTATTCCGACGATTTATTATGAGTGAAATTTATGAGAAGTTGCTTATCTTACGATGCTATGTTTATTGTATACGAGTGCATATACAATACTTATACGAGTCTCCATGCTCCAGTTTTGCGCCGATTGTTGACAAGTGACAAGTGTACACAGAAACTTAATTACGCTGTTTTATACGTTACGTTATGGAACAGTGGAACATTTAAATTATCATCCAATAAATCAGCGAAGGCTAATTTTTATCAGTGGCCAATCTTCACATACAAACAATCCGCGGTTACTAAGGCAAAAGTGGCTAAGCAACTGCGGGATTTGTTATTTTTAGATAACTATATTTTATTTCCATGTGATAATGACATATTTATAAAACATTTGTATTTCGTTGTTTGTTAATTTGGCTAATTGTATTATGCTATGCCTGCTATTCTGCCGTCGAATTACGCGGCACTCCCGCTTCCCGCGTCAATATTGTCGAAATTGTATTCTGAGATCGGGCACATCCAGAAATGTCTGGCTTAGATATTCTGAGGAGCGTGTCGGGCGATGATGTCGTTTTTTGTTGTTGTTGATGTACGTCATGCGCCAGTTAGCCTCTACCCAGGCTCAGTGCGCCTTACTGCGCATGTGCAGACGAAGATTCTTAGATGCCGAACACCCCTCGGTTTCAGACGTATTGACAGAGCATTAAAGGAAAATAATCACCTTTTCTCACAAAAATGGAGTAATTACTTGACATCGACAGAGGAGACCAAAATATATTGTAAATTCATCACATTTTGCATAAAACTTTCCTACCGAAAGTGAAAGAAAGATATTTCAAGTTGAAGTTGATACACGGTACACGCTTTTAACGACCGGTACTTGCAAGTACTTTTGGTCCTCATCAAACTGCGGGATTTTCCCGTATTTATTTTTTACGCAATGTAGGGGAAAATATATTTTGCGTTCTGCTTGTTGTGAATTATATGCCCGACGATCTTCTACAATGAACAGCCATTGAATAAAAAGGTAACCAAATAAGCAGTTAACTGATGCATATAACGGCGGCCTATTTAGTGGTTGCGACCCTCATTTTGTATATTTAACTAGCTTCATTTATTTTCAACATTAGGAGTTTTGTATAGTTTTGTGTCTGGCTGTATATAACACTATGCTTTATATTATCATGGAAAAAATAACTTTTCCCCCACAAATAACAACAATACAAAAACTGGCAATTCAATCGGAAGCTCATCGATGCACATCGACGGCGACCTATTTAGTGTCGGCGATTTGTTTAGAGGCAATTCAACAGCGTTGAACAGATTGCAACAAAAACGCCAGATGTGTTGCTTTCCAATAGTGGAGGGAAAATACCGATCATGAACTGCTTAACCCTATTTGTAACAGGGGGGGGGGGCGGATTCCGCCCCTCCCCCCCTCATGTTTTTCGCAGATATCTCCAGAACGACTGGGAGCAGGCTCATGAAATTTTGGGACTTTTCATAGAATTGAACTCCGCATTTGGATTCAAAATTTTGAGTTCTTAACCTGAGCAGAGGCGGTTCCAGGGCACAGTTTTGGGTGGGTTCGGAGGCGACATTTGGCGATAATACGGAAATGCGATCTTCACGGTTTCTTCCTAACTGCACCAAGTATGAAGGAGTTACATCGGCTTACGGTGATTGCAACAAGTGCAAATTAGTTGATGTTAATGAAATATCATACAAATTGCATGGCAGAGGCGGTCTCAGGGGCTTGAAAGGGGGGGGGGGGGTTCCAGGAAGTATTCAATGCTTGGCGGGAAGCCAATGGAGCAATGTAAGGGGCATTTATAGCTATCAAGATGTAAAAGATAGCTTCTGCTTTCATGATTTGCATAATTTATTACATATAGAGTTTCAGGGGCGTGTTCAGGAACATGAAAAGGGGGGTAACTGGCATGGTGATGCCGATTTTTTTTTGCAGAGGCGCGCTCAGGAATGGAAGAAAGGGGGTCATATTATTGCAAGGAAACTAAGAGGCATTGGCGTACAATGACATAACATACTGCAGTTTTCGGATGAAACACGCACCACAGGCTACTCTACGAACGATTATAAGATAATAGGCGAGTCCAGGTAGAGTAAAAGGGGGGTAAGCAATGTTAATTGAAGTTGTAAGTGAAATAGTCACTGTTGACTAGTTAGTATCATAATAGCGGATAATATACTTATCAAAAGGTCTTGCGCCGCCCCAGTTTGGATCCTGGATACGCCTATGATGAAGTACAGCATGCAAAAAGGAACTATTTACTATCAGTAACATATTTATAGTGCTGGGTAGCAACTTGTCTGCGGTTAATATTTTCCCCAATTTTACCCCCTTTTTTCACTAACCTGGGACCGCCTATGGCAAAAATATGATTGATTACTGTTTTGTCTAATGTCTCAATCACATACCATTTCATTTATCAAAAAAACAACATAAAATGGTTTTATTACGCATTTACTTCACCCCCATATTGAGTGACCTGCACACGCCTATGATTTTTGAATTTTCAAACGTCACCGTCATATATCAATTTCCAATTCAATCTCTATCGATTCCTATTAGTTGTGTTACAATCGGTCGATAAACATGAAAGCTATGTTGGATCAAAAATACCACTAAAATTTGTAGTTTTTGCCCCCCTGTTGCCCCCTATCCCAATTTTTTATTTAGTATTATTTATAAATGTAGATCGTGTTGAGGGGAACCCAACACCATTTAATTTTTTGAAAATCGGACGGGTAGATCTCGAGATCTCCAGGGGGGGGGGGGGCGGAATCCGCCCCCCCCCCTTTTACAAATAGGGGTAGCCAGGAGCCTGTTACAAATAGGGTTAAGAAGTATATGTACTTTTTTATTTTTCCAAACTTCCAACTTTGAATAAGGGAATAATTTTATATAATTCTTAAATTTAGATCACATCATTTTAATACCATAACGGTAACCAAATACATTTTTGCTAACAAAGTCAAAAGGTCATTTTTTTATATCTTATATGTATATTTACCAGTAAGGCGCCGTAGTTGGCGATGAACTAGCGATCGGGCAAGTAGTTTCTGAGAGAAAAAAAAAGGTGCGAACGTGCGCACGTGCGGAGGCACCCACCTTTGACTTGTGGGAAAGTGGGGGCTGAGAGGGCCCTAACCACAGACCAAATTTGAACACAATCGGCTCAGCCGTTCCAGAGATATATAATAGGGGTGTGCACGTGCGCACGTGCAAAGCCACCACACCCCTGACGTATGGAAAGGCGGCGGCTGAGAGGTCCCTAACCACACACCAAATTTGAACACTCGGCTCAGCCGTTACTGAGATATAGAATAGGGAATAGGATTGCGCACGTGCAGAAGCATCCACCCCTGACTTGTGGGAAACTGGCGGATGAGAGATCCCTAACCACACACCAAATTTGAACACAATCGGCTCAGCCGTTCCTGAGATAAAGAATCGGGATGTGCACGTGCGCACGTGCAGTCCCCTGAGTTGTGTGAAAGTGGCGGCTGAGGGGTCCCTAGCCGCACACGAAATTTGCACATAATCTGCCCAGCTGTTGCAGAGTTATTGCAAGAAAATACTTTTGAACACCCCTCACGCGGCACCCGCCACGCGCAGTGGTAGTCACACACATGAGTCGGCACCGGTCTCAAACAGGGTAGGTTAGATGGGGCTGCTCAGCAAAGAGATCCGCTTGTCAATCGAACGTGCGGTTGCAGAGATATGAGTGTCTCAAAAGCATCGCCACGGGTCAGGCCTGGCCGCTCATAATTATATTTTTCCCATACACCACGGAAGGACGAGCGAGCGCTTGCGCTCGCTCGTAACCATTTTTACCAAATTAATTATTGAAGGGTCTTTGCATATTAAGTAGTGTACGCCCGAACACAATCGCGCGTTAGTGAGCATGTGTGCTTGCGCTTGTGTTAGCGTTCGATGTTAATATTTACATCCATTATATATTTGGAGGCTTGTGTGCTGGTGTTGACCTGTCTATGGTGCGGCGGCGTTTGTTGCAGGTTTGGGCCACACCGTGCCCGAACTGGAGGTGGAGAAGTATGGCCTAACTCCGATCGCCAAGACCCAGTTCTCCATGTGTGTTCCCGAGGTGGACGACATGCTTAAGGCCAATGAAAACGTTAGTACAGTTTATATCCGTTCAATTCTGAATTACTATTTGACTGGATTGTCTGTTTGTCTCTCCGTCCTCGCTGATTTTACATGTATATCCTCTTGAGACCCGAAACAAATTAACCGCACCAAATTTAATGAAAATTGTACCCTGCCTAATTTTTGCCTAAAAGAAAATCTGCTGATATTTTTCGGCTACCACCCACTGCGCATGCGCTGTGACGTGCACTCCAGTGTACACATACAAATAGACTCAATGCCGTTGAAAATGTGCGTAATATGATGAATTGTTATATTCAGATTTGGCAAAAAACATAATAGCAATAAACAAGCATATATGGCGGTAACAACACACGATCATATGAATAGGGCATGTGGAAGTTAGAAAAAAGGCAAAACTGAAGGGCTCTTACCAGCAGCCGATGGACGCGGAGCCGCCATCTTGAAACTGACTTTGAAGCATGTTTATGAACTTTGCATACGGGTGTCTGGTAAACCCTAAAAAGTCTGTTAACGCATATCAAAACCTGGCAACGCATTCCGGTAAGAATTATTAAGCCAGAAAAGTGATGTACACTCCAGTGTACAACTGGACTCCAGAGGATATGTATTGTATATATCCTCAGATAGTGGCCTTAGTGGCAAGTGGCAGAAAACTGTGGACGATTATAAGAACAGTCATACACATGGATGATTCATGATGGAGCACATGAAAGCATTGACAGTGAATACGCACACTGACTACTGACGCATCCCATCATGCAGGCGACACGATTGAACGAGAGGCAAGGAATAGCGAATTTGTAATGGCACGGGCTGCAATCAACGTTTATCGTCCATAATTCAAGGAAATAGTTCAACTTGACATGTCTTGAAATTTGGCGATAATGGGTATCTTGAGCTGTAAAATACGAACATGACTTTGGTTTGGACAATAGATTGATACCCTTGGAAAAATCAGCAAGTTTCTCTTTTGTATGACGCATGACGTCATAAGTTTCTGCCGGTCAACTCAGCCGCCTACTTCAGTCTCTGACATGGGTCGGCCGCGCCGCTCGGGTGACTGAGCGGAACACTCGGGTATTGACGCGGCGCCAATGGAAAACGGACCGGTGTCAGAGAGTGTATCGGAGGTCCCGGATGTAGCGCCGTACCAATAGCCGGCCGTTTCATAGGCCCGAAACGAAACCGATAAATGCCGAGTTTCTTTTCGACCCTGTGTCGAAAGTACTGAGCGAAACGAAAAATCCTTTCACCATACTCAATTTTTAGGCCCGCACTATAATTCCGCTATCTCAGTTCAAAACACGTGTTGAATGTGAACTATTCCGTTTAAAGAGCAATGCGGTAAGAACCAGCATGTTGCCTGTCATGAGGGGAATCTAACAGTATGCGATGTTTAGGTTTCAGGTCAACGAGTGACCTTCCAGGTCAAGTGAATGACCTCGGATCGACCGCGTCCAGAACAGCGATTTTGCTGTCAGAAAACCTCAAAATTAGAAATTGATAAATGTAAATAAAAAGGCATGTTCCTAGACCAGGTTCGTCTCAGAAATACAGAAAAGGTAATTATTTGTTCGTATCTTGTCAAAAAAAAGTCAAAAAAGTTATTAAAAATGACGTCATGAGTTTCTTACACTTAGGGAGCCATCACTCAGTCAAAAATAGAGATATTGCTTAGAAATTTGGTTTGGGCATTGTCCATACTCAGTTATCTCACTTATATTCCGGTTTTTCTAACATCTTTGAAAATTTTGATTTTGTGGTGATTTAAAAAAAAACTTTTTTCTTTATTTTAGTGGTCAAAAAACAAAATTTCGGAATTCCGAGATTGCCATTTTAAAGAGAATGCCATTTTGTAGATTTGGTGAATTGCGTTTGCAATTTGCTTCAAAACTCTTTTCTACGATTTTTCAAATATTTATCCTTATCCACCAACATGACGTCATCAAAACATGATTATCTCCCAAATTATTTAACCAATTTCAATGAAATTTTTACAGCATGCATATACTTGTTGTCAACTCAGCTACTGAAAATTTCAGCAAGATCCGTTGCACGTATACAAAGTTATTCAAGAAAACCTCAGGAGAGGGGGGGGGGACTGTCAGCCCCCCCCCCCCCCCCCCTCCGTGGGGCGAGGGTTAACACTTCTAGCGACTTACTAAAATTATTAAACCTCTTTATCGTTCCGGGCCGATCTCCAATACTGAGGTGAAGAAAATGAACCCTGTACGTAAGGATCTTACAAGACACCTAACTTTGCAGACGTCTGGTGCCTCTTATCTTGTCGCAGCACAGAAGGATCCCATACTATTGGTGAAGTCAATGTTGCACGTGTATCGTTGAGCTGATGTTGACGATCGTCTCCGCCGTCGGCAGATCCGCTCGGTGATCCTGTGCGGCATCGAGACTCACGCCTGTATCCTGCAGACGACCATGGACCTGCTGGAGCGCGGCTACGACGTGCATGTGGTGGCTGACGCCTGCGCGTCCCGCAGCCATCTGGACAGGTGAGAGGGATGCTGCGCCACACTCGCCACAGTGGCCTACTGCAGTGAGCGCACGCGTTACACGACATTCCCCAGTGGGTTGTGATGCATTGCGCCTGATTGGGGTTGCCTAATTTTTTGTTGTTGTTGTGTCCAATCTGGCCTTTTGCCGCTAGTTACTCAACCGCAAACGGTCAGTACACGGTACATAGGTACAGGGACTATCACGATTTATCGGGCCCGGCGAATCAGAGGACAGTCATGGCCGCACAGTTCCTATCCGTGACCCCAGGCGGTACCCGTGCTCACACTGGGACTATCACGATTTATCGGGCCCGGCGAATCAGAGGACTGCTCCGGGACAGGAAGCGAGGCCGTGCTCTCGGAACATGCCACTGGGCCGAAGGATCTGTTTAAAGGCGGAACAGGCCCGTGTCCAACAGCCGTGGGCGCTGGCTGGCACAGCGGTAAGCCCGCGACTGAGCGAACACTCCCCAGTTACTGCCATCTCCTGGGTAGGAGCCGGTCGAGGAAAGGACTGACAGAGGTCAGACTTGATGCGAGGACCTCCCATACCCAGCGTGGACGCTTCCTAGCCGCGCCACGTTTGTGGTCGATGTGGGTGGTTTGACGGAGGGTGTGTCTAGCTGGGCCGGCCGGGCGGCTGAGCAGCGGAGGAGACGCGCCGCCAGCTGTGGGTGGCACAGACGCTGCTCAGATGAGGAGACGCGCCGCCAGCTGTGGGTGGCACAGACGCTGCTCAGATGAGGAGACGCGCCGCCAGCTGTGGGTGGCACAGACGCTGCTCAGATGAGGAGACGCGCCGCCAGCTGTGGGTGGCACAGACGCTGCTCAGATGAGGAGATGCGCCGTCAGCTGTGGGTGGCACAGACGCTGCTCAGATGAGGAGACGCGCCGCCAGCTGTGGGTGGCACAGACGCTGCTCAGATGAGAAGACGCGCCTCCAGCTGTGGGTGGCACAGACGCTGCTCAGATGAGGAGACGCGCCGCCAGCTGTGGGTGGCACATACGCTGCTCAGATGAGGAGACGCGCCGCCAGCTGTGGGTGGCACAGACGCTGCTCAGATGAGGAGACGCGCCGCCAGCTGTGGGTGGCACAGACGCTGTTCAGATCAGGAGACGCGCCTCCAGCTGTGGGTGGCACAGACGCTGCTCAGATGAGGAGACGCGCCGCCAGCTGTGGGTGGCACAGACGCTGCTCAGATGAGGAGACGCGCCGCCAGCTGTGGGTGGCACATACGCTGCTCAGATGAGGAGACGCGCCGCCAGCTGTGGGTGGCACAGACGCTGCTCAGATGAGGAGACGCGCCGCCAGCTGTGGGTGGCACAGACGCTGCTCAGATGATGAGACGCGCCGCCAGCTGTGGGTGACACAGACGCTGCTCAGATGAGGAGACGCGCCGCCAGCTGTGGGTGGCACAGACGCTGCTCAGATGAGGAGACGCGCCGCCAGCTGTGGGTGGCACAGACGCTGCTCAGATGAGGAGACGCGCCGCCAGCTGTGGGTGGCACAGACGCTGCTCAGATGAGGAGACGCGCCGCCAGCTGTGGGTGGCACAGACGCTGCTCAGATGAGGAGACGCGCCGCCAGCTGTGGGTGGTACAGATGCTGCTCAGATGAGGAGACGCGCCGCCAGCTGTGGGTGGCACAGATGCTGCTCAGATGAGACGCGCCGCCAGCTGTGGGTGGCACAGACGCTGATCAGATGGACTTGTGCGGAATGCATGCGGGAGTGAATCGGCACTGTTCTTTTCGCTGGTGCCTTGCGTTTAGGTTGGTTTTGTTGTCGTGTTCGCCCTGAATGTTCTCCTTTCCCGGCTGACGGGAGGATGCCCGGCTAACGTGTATCCGTCCTGGTGTTGTCAGGGTTTACGCGTTGGAGCGAGTGCGCCGGCTGGGTGGCTTCGTCACCACCAGTGAGTGTGCCATCCTCAGTCTGGCGCCGAACTCTGCACATCCGAAGTTCCGGCAGCTGCAGAAGGTGATCTGGACGCCGGCACCTGACTCGGGTCTGCTGCCCACTCCACCCTGAGAACTGGCACGTCTCACATCCGGCACCCCGCTCCGACCCGCTGCCAGCAACCACACAAAGGATCCCGAGAAACGGCACAAACTGCCGCATGTGCATATTACTCCATACTCATACTAACTTATCAAGAACTATCAACAACTACAGGTCATACTAACTTATCAAGAACTATCAACAACTACAGGTTATACTAACTTATCAAGAACTATCAACAACTACCGGTCATACTAACTTATCAAGAACTATCAACAACTACAGGTTATACTAACTTATCAAGAACTATCAACAACTACAGGTTATACTAACTTATCAAGAACTATCAACAACTACAGGTTATACTAACTTATCAAGAACTATCAACAACTACAGGTTATACTAACTTATCAAGAACTATCAACAACTACAGGTTCAAGTTATCAAGTTATAGTTACTACAAGTTATCAAGAACTGCACATGGTGTTTATCTTAGTCGAAATCGTTGGCAGTTTCCACTGTCCTCGATAAAGTTGATTGTGTGATGTGATTTCGGTCTTGTGAACTCAGACGGCCAATGGCAGATGTCAGATGAAAGTCGGATCACAAGAATGCGCTGCCAGTGGTTTCGTTCATTTGGGCGGTGGCCTGGTGACCGCGGTCCGGTAGCGTGAGTGGTACTCCGGGAGGCCGGGAAAGGGCAATGCCGCCGTGTGTGTGTGTGTGTGTGTGTGTGTGTGTGTGTGTGTGTGTGTGTGTGTGTGTGTGTGTGTGTGTGTGTGTGTGTGTGTGTGTGTGTGTGTGTGTGTGTGTGTGTGTGTGTGTGTGTGTGTGTGTGTGTGTGTGTGTGTGTGTGTGTGTGTGTGTGTGTGTGTGTGTGTGTGTGTGTGTGTGTGTGTGTGTGTGTGTGTGTGTGTGTGTGTGTGTGTGTGTGTGTGTGTGTGTGTGTGTGTGTGTGTGTGTGTGTGTGTGTGTGTGTGTGTGTGTGTGTGTGTGTGTGTGTGTGTGTGTGTGTGTGTGTGTGTGTGTGTGTGTGTGTGTGTGTGTGTGTGTGTGTGTGTGTGTGTGTGTGTGTGTGTGTGTGTGTGTGTGTGTGTGTGTGTGTGTGTGTGTGTGTGTGTGTGTGTGTGTGTGTGTGTGTGTGTGTGTGTGTGTGTGTGTGTGTGTGTGTGTGTGTGTGTGTGTGTGTGTGTGTGTGTGTGTGTGTGTGTGTGTGTGTGTGTGTGTGTGTGTGTGTGTGTGTGTGTGTGTGTGTGTGTGTGTGTGTGTGTGTGTGTGTGTGTGTGTGTGTGTGTGTGTGTGTGTGTGTGTGTGTGTGTGTGTGTGTGTGTGTGTGTGTGTGTGTGTGTGTGTGTGTGTGTGTGTGTGTGTGTGTGTGTGTGTGTGTGTGTGTGTGTGTGTGTGTGTGTGTGTGTGTGTGTGTGTGTGTGTGTGTGTGTGTGTGTGTGTGTGTGTGTGTGTGTGTGTGTGTGTGTGTGTGTGTGTGTGTGTGTGTGTGTGTGTGTGTGTGTGTGTGTGTGTGTGTGTGTGTGTGTGTGTGTGTGTGTGTGTGTGTGTGTGTGTGTGTGTGTGTGTGTGTGTGTGTGTGTGTGTGTGTGTGTGTGTGTGTGTGTGTGTGTGTGTGTGTGTGTGTGTGTGTGTGTGTGTGTGTGTGTGTGTGTGTGTGTGTGTGTGTGTGTGTGTGTGTGTGTGTGTGTGTGTGTGTGTGTGTGTGTGTGTGTGTGTGTGTGTGTGTGTGTGTGTGTGTGTGTGTGTGTGTGTGTGTGTGTGTGTGTGTGTGTGTGTGTGTGTGTGTGTGTGTGTGTGTGTGTGTGTGTGTGTGTGTGTGTGTGTGTGTGTGTGTGTGTGTGTGTGTGTGTGTGTGTGTGTGTGTGTGTGTGTGTGTGTGTGTGTGTGTGTGTGTGTGTGTGTGTGTGTGTGTGTGTGTGTGTGTGTGTGTGTGTGTGTGTGTGTGTGTGTGTGTGTGTGTGTGTGTGTGTGTGTGTGTGTGTGTGTGTGTGTGTGTGTGTGTGTGTGTGTGTGTGTGTGTGTGTGTGTGTGTGTGTGTGTGTGTGTGTGTGTGTGTGTGTGTGTGTGTGTGTGTGTGTGTGTGTGTGTGTGTGTGTGTGTGTGTGTGTGTGTGTGTGTGTGTGTGTGTGTGTGTGTGTGTGTGTGTGTGTGTGTCTGTGTGTGTGTGTGTGTGTATCGATATATATGTATACAGAGGGTGATTGGCTGAGCGTCTGGTGGCGTGACGCGGGGTCGTCACGGCCAGGAAATGGGCACAGCGCGCTGTCCAGGCCCGCCTGTTCCGCTGCCGCCGCCGGTCGGCGCGGGCCGGCGGTCGACCTGACCGGTTGCCGGGTGCCGAGACAGACCGGCTGACTGAGCTGACCGGGTGCGGGGGGACATATCTGCACGCGCCTGGGCTGGGGTAATCACGTGCCTTATTTGGGAGTTACTGCGAGACCGGTGATATTGTGATAACAGGTGGGAGTTGACGCCACTCAGTTGGCTGTGTTGTGGTAGCTGGCGTGCCGGCACAGATGGTGGGGTGTTGTGGTAGCTGGCGTGCCGGCACAGACGTTGGGGTGTTACGGTAGATGACCTGGGGGCACAGACGGCGTGGGGCAGGGATTTCGAGCAGCTTCTCAAAATAGCCCGCGGCGGGGGGATACATGCTCTGTGACATAGAGTGTTAAATCTGTACTGTTACGAGTGTGTTAATCTGTAATTTTACCGAGTGTTTCTGGCTTTAGGCCTGGTTTTACTGGGCCTTCCGCCGAGTCCCTTGACCAGCGGATAGCGGCGGCTGGCGGGAAACTGGTTTGTAACCAAGTTATAAATGCAGCAATGGTGGTACGGTTAGGAGAGTAGTCCAGGGCTAGGTACTAACCCCAGCTGGGCAATACCCATTTGGCATTGCCTTTGTTTTGTTTCACATACTGAGTGTTGATACTTGATGACCTCGTAATCCTGTGATCGGAGGATGTGTTTACGCTTTGCTCGTCTTTTTTATACGCAGGTTGGTTGTAGTGAAGTGTCAGACTTTAACTTACAATTCTTTAATCAAGTCACAGTAAAACTTGTGATGGAGTTCGATACATATTCTATAGCCGCTGTATTCCGAGTCGATGTTGCTTCTATTGGCACATGTCTTCTTCCTATCCTAGCCAGAAGCTGACCAGTGACCAGCCATTTCAGCCCGGCAGCCCCTAATTCGCCGGTGCGCGGCGTTATGTACCGTTCTGGCCACATGCCAGGGCTGAACTGACACGACGTCAGGGACTATTTTTAGACCAACGTCTCATGACCTTGTATGGAAGTATCGACTGTGAAGCTCCCCACTTTCTGAATAATGCCTGTGCGCACGGCCGAGTTCTGGGAATTGGTCGTTTGTTCCGGTTTGCAGCCTGCAGGCCTCCTGCACCCCGGGTCGGCCGACGACACCCCGGGTCGGCCCCAACACGTGCTGCACCGTCTCTGGAGATTCAGTGCCGTGGTCGATCGGCCGTACCGGCCAAAAACGCAATGTGTCGGTGGGAATACGTGCTACTTGTCACCATTCTGTCTGTCAATTTGGAACAGTTAGATATCCTCACAGATACGAGCCGTTCATAAACGAGACAGCTGGGCGAGACAAGGAGATCGGTCAGTTTGATCCGTCCCCGTCCACGAATCTCGGGCCGCCTTTAGGATGACGTCATAATGACGTAATTCAACCTTTCAATGTTCCCGGATGTAAATCGTTTCAGACAGATTGATGCTCTAAATGGGCCTGCTTGTTTGTTTTACTCGCGATTACCCACTCACTTTGTGTTGGATCATGTCGTCCAACCTCATCTGAGGAATCTGATTCGCCTTCCGTGCTCGTCTTTGTTTAAGTCTTCATTTAAAGGGAGTGTGCCTACTCACATCGCTTATTTGGGGTTGTTAACACTGGTCTATAGAACATTATTTTCTGAATTGACCCATGACTTCGTTTCTCCAGATTCGCCCTAGTTGCTGAGATATTCCAAAGACTCCAGGAACTTGCTGGGAGCAAAAAGTTATCGGGTAGACTCCAGAGGGCTTCCACTACTAGAAGCACTGCAACTATCGATTAAACTGCTAGCATATTGTTAGCGCCGGCCAATAGCAATTCAACAAAACAGCTCGTGCACGCTGACAACAGCAACCGAACAGAAACTGGACGGCCATCATGTTTTTCGATGATGGCAGTTTCGATGATGGCCGATGACCATTTTTTGAAGAAAATATAAATTTAGAGCTACGAAACTTGCACATAATAAAGTTCACAGTGGCAAGAACGTGCTGTGCAAAACTTGTCTTTCTATCTTGCATAATGTGACCGTAATTGTATTGTCTTATGTGCGCCGTTTTACATAACATCACCATAGTGACGATCGTTGTATACATATCGAAGCAAAAAATAAGCACAAAAAAATATAAGTGCAAATTCAACTAAAGGGGCTCCAGATGTGAATTTCATCATATACAACAATCAAACCAATAGTAAACCAATAGTAACCAAATTACCGTATGAAAAATATTTTTGACATTCCAAAACAGTAGGCGCACTCCCTTTAAAGTGCACTTGCTTTCATTACGGTCTTCTAATGCTGCCAACTAATTGCCTATTCAAAAATTAATGCCGGTTTTTAGATATAAATATCTCTAATATAAATATGGATATTCCCAATCACATAAAGCTCTAATATTCACGCCATTCAACTTGAGTCACTGCTTATATCGCAAGAAGAACACTGAAAACCTGAGAGCTAACGGCTGTTTGGTAGCGCTATTGGTAGCGCTTTTGGTTACGAGCGAGCGCTTCGCGCTCGCTCGTCTTTCCGTGGTATATGGAAAAATCTGATTGTGAGCGGCCCGGCCCGGCCAGTGGCGACGCTTTTGAGAAGCTCATATCTCTGTAACCACACGTCCGATTGACAAGCTGACTTCTTTGCTGAGCAGCCCCATCCAACCTACCCTGTTTGAGACCAGTGCCGACTCACGTGGGTGACTACCACTGCGCGTGGCGCGTGCCGCGTGAGGGGTGTTGAAAAGTGTTTTCTCGCAAAAACTCTGCACCGGCAGAGCCGATTGTGTGCAAATTTGGTGTGTGGTTAGGGACCCCTCAGTCGCCAATTTTCCACAAGTCAGGGGTGGGGTGCCTCTGCACGTGCGCACGTGCAACCCCTATCTGTATCTCAGGAACGGCTTAACCGATTGCGTTCTAATTTGGTGTGTGGCTAGGGACCTTTCAGCCGTTGCCTTTCCACAAGTCAGGGGTGGAGTGCCTCTGCGCGTGCGCACGTGCTCACCCTATTATCCCGCGAGTCACTGGGGGGGGGGGGGGCTTTTTTTAGCCCCCCCCCCCCTTAGGAATATCAGGAATATCTCAATAACTAATCCAGATATCGACGGCAAAATTGCAGTACCTTTCCGGGCATCATTTGTACACCTTTTAAGAAAAAAAAGGAGAAAAAAATCGTCAGAAATTTTTCGAGATATAGTGAATTTAGTGAGTCACTAAACACGATTTTGACACCAAAATCGGCTAAACTTTGCCAAGCCGTACAAATGCTGCATTTGAAGCAAAATGCAATCCAAAAACCCTAAAAGGTAGAAAATTGCAAGGGCTACAAGCCAGCTATCTCGAAATTTCAAAAAATTTGGTTTTTGACTCCAAAAATGTCACAAAAAAAACTTTTTTTGAAAAAATGCTCACAAAATCAAATTTTTCAAAGATATTGAAAAATCGGAATATATGTCAGATAACAACATATGGGCAACTACCATACAAAATTTCAAAATGATATCTTTTTTGACTGTCGTGGCATATAAAGTATGGGCAAATAATGACGTCATATTTTGAAATTGCGTTTTTTGGCTTTTCTTGACCAGATACAGACAAATAAATGCCAGCACTGTTTGTTTTAGATAAAACTGATATAGAAACATGCTTTTTTCATTTCGATTTATCAATTTCAAATTTTGACCTTCAGTGACCTGAATTTGACCTGAACTTGACACTATCTTCACGTAAATGAAGTCAGGTGGTAAAATGACTACCACTATCGAATTCTTCGCGTAAAAGCATCCATAAAACATGTGCTGCATGACTTTCGTAGATATTTTGTGTGTAGTGACCTTTTGTGACCTGACCTTGACCTTGATCTTTTCCAACAATCTCACTTTAGCTCATGTGGGATATGTATCATACTTTTGACAGCACTTTGGGTGATTGTAGGCGCAATCGAAGGTCATGGATGGCAAGTATTGTCCATAAACTCAAATACCTCGATTTTGACGTTTGACTTGGCCGTGACCTGACATGTGACCTTAATTTGACATTGTTAAGGTTGCGTTAAGCTTATCTCATTGAGCGCTTTCGAATGCCGCCTTGTGCGTCCCGCTGCGATCATTGGTTCTGAAGATACCTGGGGGGCTAAAAAAAAGCTCCTCCACAGTGAGTCGTGTTACAGAATACACCCCGGTGACTGCCGGGTTATATATCTCATGAACGGCTGAGCCGATTGTGTTCAAATTTGGTGTGGTTAGGGACCTCTCAACCGCCAGTTTCCCACAAGTCAGGGATGGGGTGCCTCTGCACGTGCGCACGTGCACTCCCCTATTCTATATCTCAGGAACGGCTGAGTCGATTGTGTTCAAATTTGGTGTGTGGTTAGGGACCCCTCCGCCGCCGCCTACCCACAAGTCATGGGTGGAGTGCCTCTGCACGTGCGCACGTGCGATCCTTTTTTTGTATCTCAGGAACTACTTGCCGAATCGGGTTGAAATTCACCATACATTTATTTCGCGCTCGCTCGTTCATCGCCAACTACGGCGCCTTACTGGTATATGGGAACAAAATATGATTATGAGCGGCCCGGCCCGGCCCGTGGCGACGCTTTTGAGAAGCTCATATATCTGCAACCACACGTCCGATTGACAAGCTGACTTATTTGCTGAGCAGCCCCATCCAACCTACCCTGTTTGAGACCAGTGCCGACTCACGTGGGTGACTACCACTGCGCGTGGCGCGTGCCGCGTGAGGGGTGTTGAAAAGTGTTTTCTCGCAAAAACTGCAACGACTGGGCCGATTGTGTTCAAATTTGGTGTGTGGTTAGGGACCTCTCAGCCGCCACTTTCCCACATGTCAGGGGTGGGGTGCCTCTGCACGTGCGCACGTGCACACCTCTATTCTATATATCAGGAACGGCTGAGCCGATTGTGTTCAAATTTGGTGTGCAGTTATGAACCCCTCCGCCGCCGCCTTCCCACAAGTCATGGGTGGGGTGCCTCTGCACGTGCGCATGTGCACACCCCTATTCTATATCTCAGGAACGGCTGAGCCGATTGTGCTCTAATTTGGTGTGTGGTTAGGGACCTCTCAGTCGCCACTTTCCCACAAGTCAGGGGTGGGGTGCCTCTGCACGTCCGCATGTGTTCACTTTTTTTTGTATCTCAGAAACTACTTGCCCCCATCGAGTTGAAATTCACCAAACATTTCGTTCGCACTCGCTCGTTCATCGCCGACTACGGCGCCCTACTGGTAGCTAAGCGCTGTTGCTAGTCAACAGCGCTAACTACTTTCACTGGCGGATCCAGCCTCTCCGTGTGTGTGTGTGTGTGGGGGGGGGGGGGGAGGCACCTTTTTGTGGCAAAAAGGTATCCCCAAAAAAATATCCGCAGATTTGGGCCGGTCATCACCATCTTTTGGTATTCGAGCTTAATAAATTCACTTTTAAAATTCACGAACATTTATTTTGTTGATTTTTTTTTCCGAATGTTTATTTTATTTGTATTTTAGGGGATCATAAACACAAAATTTCGCAAATCCGAAATAGCCATTTGAAAGAGAATGTCATTTCTTTTCTTTTGACGTTTTTTTCTTCAATTTGCTTCAAAACTATTTCCTACGATTGTTCAAACATTTATCGGATTTTTCACCCAAAATGGCATGACATGACATGACGTCATTAAAACGTCATTATCTCCCAAAATGCTACATCAATTTAATTGGAATTCGGTGGGAAGACGTAGAATTGATGCAGCATGATGTACTGAAAGTTTGACGTTGATATCTATCATAGTTTTCAAGTTATTGAGAAAATCCGGGAGAGGGGCAGATTCTGCCCCCACCCCCCAGCGGGGCGCGGGTTAAGTGTCACCGGGGCTGCTTGAATTGCATCAGGTGCGCTGTTTTGTCTATCATTGAAAGAAAGGGATACATACAAACTTCAAATTCAATCACTCGAGAAAACAAAACTTCTGTTTCCATGAAGTTGTCTCCTACGATCAGTTTTTAACGTTCAGTGCAGTGCAGGGATTTGAAGAACGGGATACTTGTATTGAATGCCCCTCCCAGATTCCTGTGGGGAGGGGGCATTTGCCCCTGATGTCCCCCTGGATCCGCCAGTGCCAGCAATTAACGCCAAGGACAGCCTCTGGAATTCATTTTCCCATTTTCCAAATTTGTATAAGCAATTGCGAAAGTCGTGTCATGCCGCGAAGCGGCGCGATTTTTGTTGTTGTTTTTGACTGTGGATAGTTGAATTTTGACTGCTGCAAAGACAGTTTTGTTTATATTATTTTACGATACATTGGGAACGCGTGGGGGGGGGGGAGCATACTTGTATTGAATGCCCCCCCCCCCCCAGATTCCTGTGTGTGGGGGGGGGGGGCATTTTCCCATGATGCCCCCCCCCCCCCCTCCCGGATCCGCCAGTGACTACTTTAGACTCAAACGATTATATGTAAAATGTAATTACTTATCCTGACTGCTAGTCTCAATCCCACCGCGCGTGCCTCTATGAACGTGCCCGTAGCGAAATATGTGTACTTTTAACCAAACTACCAGAAGGCCTGCAATTTATATAGCCAGCTAATTTATGTAGCCAGCTAATTTATATAGCTAACTAATTTACATAGCCAGCTACTTTATATAGCCAGCCAATGCGCTCGCTGCCAGTTCCCCGGTCTGATCTAGAAGACTTAAAGGGAAATAATGACCTTTCGATTTTGTTAGCAACAATTTATTTGGCTACCGTTATGGTATTAAAGGAAATAGTCCACCTTCAATATTAGTGTTAAACTGAGATAGCAGTTTTGTAGCCCGTGTTGGGAAACCACTATCTGCAAGTTTTCTTGACTTAGAAGTCTCCAGCCGAATATATTTGATTTTGTTTTTGCGGAAGAATGCGGTGCTGGCGAAAGAATGTGGTGCTGGATCTAGCCCGGGCAGAGGCTATACCATCAGCCAATCAGCTTGCAGCTGGTGCTAGCAAGCGAACCGTCGGCCGCCGGTTGGCACATATCTCTAATGCGAGTCTATCCTTACGCGACTACTTTCGAATCTGATTGGCTGAGCCATTTTCGTTCATTCGCGTGACGTCAGGACTCCGACTCAGAGAGTATGTATATAGTTTTGATAAGATGAATAATGTAAGACCTTTTATTCTGAATCGGCGCGATGTATGGCCATTTTTGACCATACACACATATATTGTATTTCAAAATATAATTAAATCGTGTTTGGAAAAAATGTTCCAAGGTGAACTATTTCCTTTAAAATGATGTGATCTAAATTTAAGAATTAAATACAATTATTCCCATGGGCGTCGCCACGGATTTTTCACTGGGGGGGGGGGGACGCACATTGGCGGATTCAGAACGGTGGTTTGGGGGGCATGGGGGGTTTGGGGGGGGGGGCAAATTCCAAAAAGTGTCACACAATGCTGAAAACTCATCGGATTTCGCTTGCATAGCTGCATAGTTTGCATAGCTAACACTGATAGCTGATTTAAAACAAACTTTGCTTAGTAAAAGTTGCTTAGATTTTCTTTTATATTAGGAAATGTGTCAATTTTGCTCCGATTTTAGGCGTTTTTGGGAGCCATGGCTGCTTTGCCCCCCCCCCTGGATCCGCTAGTGGGGACGCATGTCGCATGGATGTCAATGACCGCATCAATTGTACATTTTTATCTTGGTAACTATTATCGGCATAATCTAATCCGATTATCTGATTTCATGGCAGGATATAAATCAAACGCAACAAGAAGAACGATAATGATAATATAGGAATGAATTCAGCATAAAAGATCATCGAATCTGTATCCTCAATTACCTTTTTATGTTCAAAAGATCAATTATGAACACGATCGGATTTATATTTTCAGAAACAATGTACTAAAAATACGATACCGAACCACTAGCTTCCTTAAGTTAGTTTTTGTCTTCGTCAACTGTTAAAGCACACGCCACGCATTCAAAATGTTCGACAGGACAACACATATTTGCACGTCTAAACTAGGTCGCTACACGAGATGTCTTGAAGCGAGATGCGTCGCTTGCAGAAGATGAATAAGCAATGGCAAAATGAAAACATCCAACCCTGATTTCCTCGGACGGTTTCACGGGTTCCGCCCGTATCACTATTTACATGAAGCCGAACACACGCTCTCGGCGGGGATTGAGGCTGATGAACGCCGCGACCACCCGGTCGGAGCTCACGGCAGCCACCCGGTCACGGTGAACGTGACAGACCGCCACCGAGTTCAGGCGCGCCTGTCCCATCGTAGACCGTAGCCACGTCTTCAGTCGCCGAAGCGCACTGAAGCTACGCTCAGCCGTCGCAGACGACGCTGGAAGGGTGAGTAGTTGTCGGATCAGCTTTACCGCGTCGGGGAACATGGCACGAGCGCTTTGTCCGAGAGCAGTCACCACGGCTACTGCCGCGTCAAGATTCTCCGGCTGGCTCTGTTTGTAAAGAACCTGCAGCTGCGGCACCAAGTCAGCCACCGACACCTCTGCCCTCCACGGACTGTCCTTCAGCAGCTCGTCGAGCTCTGTGATGTTGCAGCGAGACAGCAGAGCCTTCTCAACCTTGGCATGTTCTGTGATGCCCTCCTGATCGAATCGTTCGGCCAGTTGCATGCAGGCTGCGTCGATCGCCAGCAGCAGCTCCCCACCCAGGTACTGGGCCAGGTCCCTGGCGTGGTGCTGCTCTCCAGCTCCGGCGAAACGAGCTGGGACGCGCTTCTCACGGGGCAGCGCGACAGGCGTGTCGCAGCTGGACGCCTCCACCTTTCGCAGAAACTCCTGGATGGAGTTGTCGGCCCCGTCACGCTCCGCTTGCAGAAGCTCCTTGGTGAGCTAAACACTGCTCAGGAGCTGGGACACGGTGCAGCGTGAGCCCTTGAGGGCCTTGTTGAGGCGATCCAGCGGCGACAGCACCACGCGCGCCAGGTGAAGCGCCAGCAGCGTGGACTGCTTGCGCAGCTGTGCGTGCAGGCCGGCTGCTCTTGCCGCGATGTGAGTGCGGCCGGCGCCCAGCTCTTTCGCTGTACTCAGCACCTCGTCGTACCGGGCGAGAGCCGCGTCCATCGCTTGCAGCCGGACTGTCCACCGGGTGGGACAAAGAGGCCGTAAAACTATCCAGCTTTCTCTGCCGCTTCATCTTTTCACACTATTGCTCAAGCAAACCAACGTTCGCACATTTCCGCATGAATGAACGCAATGCTAGGAAGTGTCGTTGCCGTTGCTACCTCCTGAAAGATTCCATTCAGTCCCATTACGTCATGGATTCGGCCAATGGAAATTCAAGCTTTGCAGTCCTCTGCACAACTGCAATGTTTGTTTGTTTTATTTGGTTATTTTGGTTTGTTTCGTATATTTTATCGGACGACAGGCGTTCGGCCGCTGTGAGGGGCCTGGATCATGAATGACCGCCTGTCAACGTCCCCCCCCCCTATTTCGCTATCGCCCAGCGCTAGTACCCTTCTATGATATATTTCCAAAAACTTAGCATGGAGTGTAGAGAGTTCTTCAACCATTGAAATTATACCAAGCATGAAGCATGCGGCTATAGCACTCGTGTATATAAATTCCAGCGGCTCAAAGGGACTAAAGTCTAAAACTGATTGCTGTTTTGTACACAGCATATTGATGGATGTACGGGTTGTACCCATGACGTCACGCAATTCGCTGCCTTGGCTGAATTGTATCTAGGGCCTCAGAATGAATGGTGAATGAATGGATGAACTTGACATTCAATCATAGCAGAAGTCAATCTTGTGTACCAACTTTTGGCTGCCATATCATAATTGTATTTTCTACAAAGTAATTAAGTATCTACATCTTTAAGTACAAAGAAAGGACTCAACGATATAGGGTTAAAAATGACATGTATTTTGCGCTAAGAATAAATTTACTTTTTTATTTATTTTTATTTTGTCTTCAGTTTCATATCCTTTGGAACAAATTCAGCAAAAAAGCAAGTCTGCTTTCTTGGGGGGGACGTCCCCCCCCCCTGATTTTTGAACTGGGGGGACGCGTCCCCCCTGTCCCCCCCGCCGCCGACGCCCATGAATTTATTCCCTAATTGAAAGTTGGAAGTTCATGATCGGTATTTGCCCTCCACTATTGGAAAGCGACACATCTCGCGCTTTTGTATCAATCTGTTCAACGTTGTTGAATGGGCACTTCGAAACGAATCGCCGACACTAAATAGGTCGCCGTCGACGGGCATCGATGAGCTTCCAATTTCATTGCCAGTTTTGTCAATGGTTTTAGAGGGAATGTTTCACCTTTCTGAAAGTTGTCGAATATACGCTGGTTGTAGTCGAAAATAGGAAGTCAGTGCTGCTGAAAACGATGGTGATACTTTTTCTCTCGAAGTCACTTAACTTTATACAAATTAAGTTTTTAAATTTGGGGTGATGACGTCATTATTGAGCTATAGACCGTCGATGATTGGCTGACAAAGTGGGATTGGCTGACAAAGTGGGGCGCCCAGGGGCGTGGACACTACTTTGAAGTTGAGAGGGGGGGGCGAATGTTTGGCAATACTGCGGCAAAAATTAAGACTGAAGAGAAGCAACATGTACCGCTCTTTTCCATACCCAATGCTGCTTATTGCCAATAGTATGCCATATATTTAAGGAAATGGGTATCAATATCATTTAAGGAAATAGGTCGCCTAAAAGCAAAACAAAACTAGAGAATAGCTGGTAAGCATGAAGAAAGAGCGACACTGGTACTTGGGCCACTCAAAGTCTGAGAAGCGGGATTGGAGCTTTCATCGTGCCTGAATCCAGAACCGTCGGGATTGACTGACTCCGAAACCTGAGGTAGCTGGTTAGGTGATGTGCCGGGCTTGCACCAAGTTTATCATGACAAAATCATGTATTTAGCATACATTTCGTACGTGTACCATACTTGGCTTCAACCAAGTTATACTATGCCGTATTTTACGGTGTTTGGTCATGTCCACCAAGACAGCCCAGGTTCAGCCCAGGTTCGGGTCACCTCCGATTTAGCTGAAATTTGCACGGAAGTTCCACCAGAGGCCACGAGAGGTCCACACCTAGCAGCATTCGGTGTCACCCCAGCGGTTTGACCTTCAGAGGTTAAAGGGACTATCTCACCTTAAAGGGAAATAATGACCTTTTGATTTTGTTAGCAACAATTTCTTAGGCTACCGCTATGGTTTTAAAATTATTTTATTTAAATTTAAGAATTAAATAAAAAAATCCAAAATTCGAAGTTGTAAGTGTGGGAAAAATACCAAACAAGTACCTTGTGTACTTCATGAAGGTCATTGACAAATTCGCCCTTCCCTACCATTGTTTACATCCATTGCGGCATTTTAGGAGGCTCTGTGACATTTCCGATCAAACTGAGCGCTGCTCGGACACACGCTAGTAGCGCTTTCATTCTCCATGGCAACCAGGCGTCAGCCAATCAAAAGCCAGAAAGGGAAACGTTCTGGCTTTTCATTGGCTCACGCCTGGTTGCCATGGAGAACGAAAGCGCTACTAGCAACAACTCGCCACAATGGTTAAAGGGAATAGGTCACCTTGAAAAATGTCTTACAAATTGGCTATACGGGGTATATTGAGCTGAAAATCACGAATATGACATTTGTTTGAACGATAGATGGATATCCGTTGAGAAATGGACATGTTTCTCTTTTCCCCTTCATGGCTATAAAAAAACTTCAGGATAATGTATGACGTCATGCATATGGTAGCTTGGATATGGAAGCAATTGCATACAACAACGGTGTACTTGTAACCAAAATATGACGCGTTACCAGAGACAATAGTAGAGACGTCAATACAAAATAAAACAGAACAAAACAAAACGTTTTATCATATACTCTACAACTGTTTGCTCTGAACTATTTATTCGCATTTGTAGGTACATACTGGATAACTAGATGTCTCATATACCACACAACAAAATTTGGTATCTTCAACTCTGCCTGGACCAGTTACCAGTTATCAATTATCCTAAAGTGAAGCAATGTTTTGTGAGTCTTACGGTATGAGTGGATAGGATGAGGTTGCTTGATCAGTCTGTAGCAGTCTTGTCAAGGCCTGCCTGTACATGGTTTCCTTTTTATTATTATCATGTGAAGCATACTAATAATGCACTCAAGAATCAGCTATACCTATGTATCCTTCCTTGTCATACCTGGTTCTTTCACCAAAATGGCCCTTACACAGTTTACATTAAATGTGTACCCATCACAGCTGAGCGTATACAATACATGCAGTAAAGCACCAGAGCTTTGGTGTGTTGATATCATCAATAATGAGATAGCATGAAATGTCTGCTAGAAGGAGCCCTAACCCAACAACAACAACAACTGCTAGAAAGCTGTGACAAAATATTATATCCTTACATGTATCCTTACATGGATGTAACTTAGGTACATGCATAGGCGTAGGAGCCAGGGGGGCAGACGCCCCCCCCCCCCCCCCCCCCCCAACATTTGTGATTTTAACATTACGCCTATGGGCGTTGCATGGAAAGAATCAACTTCAGAATGACTCCTGCCCCCCCAACTTGAACATAGTTCCTACGCCCCTGGGTACATGTTAGTGTGGATGTTTTTTAATCTTATTTCTTGCATGCAAATTTGCACTTTAAATTTTGGTAATTTGTCCAACTGATTATCAATGTTTCCTGATATATGATATTCCTGATATTTCTGACTACCTTACATATCCATTTTAGGTATAACCAAAAGCTGCATGAAGAGAAGCAGGGGAGCGAAGCGCCCACAAGTGAAGCATCCTAGCATTGGGAAATTTGGGTGGAAAATGACACCCTATGGATACTATTTTTCCTGAGTTTTACTGTGAATTTTCCACTTCTTATTTTACAATGCATTAAATAATTGGAAACCTGATACTGATTTATGGATGTAATTATAGGGACAGCTTGTGGATGGAAAGACTGGTAAGCATTGGCATAGATAATAACTAATTTTGGTGAGCAGGTAATTGGGTGATAAAGCCTGGTACATATGCTTTTTGGTTTAATTTTCCACTCTTTATACTTCTTTTTAGTCAGAATTTTCCACTCTGCACCCCAGCTCCAAAGCAATTCTAGGAGCCTGAGTGAGTAGGTATGTAGCATATTTATTTGTTGCTCTTTATCTCTTCTTGTAGTTAGAAACTTTAGTTACTCATCTATTATGTTTCATTATGATTTCTATTGTCAAAGATTTACCATTTCGCTTCATCAACGAGCTTAGCATGTCAGCTCGTAATTGTTACTATGACTGATGTGTGCAATGTTTTTGTTTTGTTTTTCTGCCAGCATTTGTTGTTCATGATCACACAGTGATTTTGAGCCTAGCCCAGGATGCAGGAGCCTGGAGCAGTCTCATTATATGTGCTCATGGACAAGATGTGTTGCCATCACAATTCACAAAGTATGTGAAGTTTGCAATGTTGCCACACAAATGGGAAAAACACATGCAACATGTTATTCAATGGAATGTATGTGTTTCTTCATTTGCAAGCAAGAATGGTCTTCAATCCAGTAAAACGTTGTCATGCATGGTTGTCATATGCACTATCAATACTTCCATATAATATTTTGGCCCTTTAGGTTCAGGCTTTATTGGTTTAGTAATAATATAAAATTCTGTAAGATGTATTGTTTTAATGAATAAATGGACAACACTTCAGCAATCCTATAGACTGCCATTTGAACATTGTATCAACATGCTTGTCTGCAGCCCTTCACGGGAAGATGGAATAAGTATTTATGCATGTTTTATGTTTGTGTCATCAGGACCTTGTGTCACAGCTAGAGGCCACACAGCGCACCTCCACAGTCCTCAAGGACATATTGGTGCGGTACCCGGCCCTCGCGTGGGAGGTGGAGGCCAGCTTGGCCGGTACCACCGCAGGCACGGATCCCCCACCTCCACCTCCAATCATGGCCATCCGGAAGCAGATTGTGATTGCTTGACTTAAATATCTTCAGAATTTAAATATTTATAAATGTTTGTCGAAACGTCTGTTTTTTTCGGAACTCGCATTGCATTCTCATTGATTGCAAATACAACTTAGACGTTAATGTGATGCTTGATGACAGCGCAGACGAATCAGTGTAGGTTTCCTGTGGCGGTAGGCAGTCGAGCCTGCCCCCTCCCTCCCCCCGCTACTCGCCGTGAAGTTTGCGTAATTTGGTTGTGTTCATGTGCTGTGTGCCTGGCCAGGCACGTAGCCAAGGGGAGGGCGGCGGGGGCGGCCGCCCCCCCCCCTGGAGGCCCCTTTGTCTGGACGTCTGGAGGCCCCCTGGAGGCCCCTTTTCGGCGCGCTGCGCGCGCCGAAAAGGACCGACGAGACCGCGCGAAACGCGGTATCATAGGCTCTACTACACGAAGCGTGGTTTTTAGAGGGTTTAGAGGACTTCAGATGCCCTTTAGGGCCACCAGGGCCCTCTCTGAAAGACCAGAGGGCCCTTGGACGTTCAAGAGAGCCCTGTGCATGTCAGAGGGGCCCCTGGCCAGACCAAAAGGGCCACTGAGCGGGTCAGAGGCCCCCCTGAGCACGTCGAATGGGCCCATAGCCAGCACAGAGGGGCCCCTGGGCAGGTTGAGAGGCCCCTGAGCATGTCGACAGGGCGACAAAGCGGCCAGCGCAGTCCTTTGCCAGGTCATAAGGGCCCCTGAGCAGGTTGGAGGGCTCCTGGACAGACCAGAGGGCCCCTGTGCAGTTCAGAGGGGCCCTGACCAGACCGAAAGGGCCCCTAGGTGGGTCAGAAGGGCCCCTGAACATGCCGAATCAGCCCCTAGCCAGCACGGAGGGGCCCCAGGGCAGGTCGGAGGGCCCTCGGAGCATGTCGCAAGGCGACAAAGCAGCCATCGCAGTCCCTTGCTAGGTCGGAAGGGCCCCTTAGAAGGTTAAAGGACCCCTGGAGAGACCAGAGGGCCCCTGTAAAGTTAAAAGGGCCCCTGCGCAGATCGGAGGGGCCCATGCCCAGACCGAAAGGACCCCTGGGCGGGTAAGAAGAGCCCCTGAACATGCCGAAGTGGCCCCCTGGCCAGCACGGAGGGGCTCCAGGGCAGGTCGGAGGGCCCATTGAGCATGTCGACAGGGCAACAAAGCAGCCAGCGCAGGCCGACCAGAAGAGTCGCTGGGCTGATCGGAAGGGCTCCTGGGCAAGTCAGAGGGGCCCCTGGCTAGATCGAAATGGTCCCTGGGCCGGTCGGAAGGCCCCTTGAACATGCCGGATGAGTTCCTAGCCAGACTGGAGGGGCTCCTGGGCAGGTCGGAGGGGCCCCTGAGCAGGGGCAGCGGATTGCGGGGGCAAGGTATCCAAAATTTCCCACAGTCGAAAATCCTGGGGGGCAAAGGGTAGTTTTGCCCCCCCCCCCCCAGATTTTAGTTTGCTCAATCTGGGGGCAACATGACCCTTCCCCTCCCAGGATTTTCATTTGAGGGGGGATTTTGGGTACCCTGCGCCCCGCAATTCGCCGCCCCTGCCCCTGAGCATGTCGGCAGGGCGACAAAGCAGCCAGTGCAGTCGCTGGTCAGGTCGGAAGGACCTCTGAACAGGCCGAATGGGCCCCTTGACACACAGAGGGGCTTCTGGGAAGGTCTGAGGAGTCTCTGGTGAGACCGGAAGGGTCAAAGGACGTAGAGATCCCAGATGAAGATTAAATACAAAGAGGACTTACTCCACAATACAAATATTAAAAGCGGAGCTTTCGGGTATATTGTAACACCCTTCGTCAGGGTGCTACAATATACCCGAAAGATCCGAATGTATTTTTTCCTGTATAGTAAGCCCTCTTTGTATTATATATATATCACCCACTCCACATCATGTCTTTTCGCTTCGCGGATCCCAGATGAGTCCCTGAACAGGTCGGAAGGGCGTAGAAAAGGTCAGAGGGGCCCCTAGACGATCTGAAGGGACCTTGGGCCTTTCAACAGTAAGAATACAGTTGTACAGGGAATAAAACTCAAAATTTTCGCGCCGCTCCGCGGCGCAATTTCACTAATAATTCAATTATATGCGGGTTAGGAAAAAAATCGGTCAGTTTCTCGGCGCATTTGTGTTATGTTGCTACTTTCCTATATTATTGGGCAAAATAGTTCACTTTAGCACTTTTTCCCGGACTTTTAAGCGCAGAATATAGCAATTTTAGAGGTCCGCACCATACGCAATGCGACGCATTGATAAGAAAGCAACCCAGGGCATAATACTCAAAATTTTCGCGCCATTGCAAGTTGGTATAGCTGATTCCAAATTCTTGTCGCTGGTTCCAAAGTTGATGTGGCAGTTTGCTAACTCTAGCTCCTAAACGTTGATATGGCCCATGCCATACCTGCCATACTGCATTTTTCAGCCTTGTAACGTGCCCTTTCATGAGTTTTTTTTTGGGGGGGGGCCCTTTCAACGCTCGGGAAGGGGCTCTTTCGAGGCGCCCCCCCCCCCTGGACGAAATCCTGGCTACGTGCCTGTGCCTGGCCTAGTTGAAGTTTTTGTTTTGAGACGACATGTAAGGAAGAAAGTTAGGAATTCATCTTTGTGTGTGACCGTGTGTCAGCAGTTTAAGTTTCGTTGTAGAGTAGTCAACCGCTCTTCTTCTTGTGTGGAGGATGTTACGGGCGGCACGTCGCTGGCGCCGTGCCAGCGATGCATTTGATGCTGTGGCCAGACTGGTTATTGATTCACCGTATTTGGAAGGTTTCAATCACGACTCATTTTGGAATATAAATGATTCAGTCACCGTTTGATTCATGGATAAACATTTTGAGGAATGATTCTTTCCGATTCAAAGAATAAAAACCTTTTTTGATCAAATCATGTTTGACTCACCATTGATTTTTTTTTTAATAAATAAATTTAGTCCGAATGTTTTTGTATGGATGGATTTCCGAGGTCAGAACCCACGCTAAGCATAGCTTGTTGCGCAGGTCCTGACCTCACCACCCGATCGCGCAATTCCTGTTGGCCGGCAGAATTTAGAGACGAAAGTTTTACGTGCCCCACATACCTGGACACGGTCCGCCCCGCTCACTGACGTCACCTGACCTTGATTGCGACCGCTGCCACCGGCCGCAGGCCACCCCAGTCAGGAGCAAATAGCGAGCGCCGAAGCGACTCGAACCCGGGCTGCCAGTACCGGGATAGGTCAGAAGTCCAGCGCTCTACCACTGAGCTACAGGGACGGACTAACATAATAGCATTGCACAACCTTTTGCATTTAAACAGCCTTGTTTCTATGCGAGTTTTGATTCAATCAAGATTCATGAATAAAACAATCCGGTGGTGAATCGATTCTTCTTTGATTCAGGGATTTTGATTGCACGATTCTAATCGATGCAATCAGAGTCGAATCAATAACCAGTCTGGCTGTGGCGACAGCGGATCGTGGACCTGTCTCGCGGAGCAACTCCTATGTATATTTAGTTGATGTATAGCCCGGTGGCGGCGCTGTGTGCGTTCGCTCTTGACTGCGCAGTCTGTGCGACTAGGAGCGCAAACAACTTTGTTGGCATTTAATACCTTTTGTACGGATATACTGTGAATGTAACGTTCATACTTCCGCACAGAGTATTCCCTGTGGTGAACCCGGAACAAGAAGATCTCTCAGCGGTAGGATGTACAGTGCAATATACTATGTGATTGAATGCAATATCTGCATATATAAATTCGTTCTCGTGCCACGTCCAAGTTCCGTGCGACCCGTCTTTCAGGTGCACAACGCCGTAAGGTGTTGGACAGTGCCGGCGTCGCGAAAAGCTACCGCATGTTGTACACATGGTTATTGTATAGGTAAATTGAAACGCTCTTCCCTCTTCATGTGCGTACTGTAAACACATTGCAAGCCACCAAGTTCTATGGTCAAATGATGTACTGGATGAGTATTATGTTATATACATTGTACACTGTACAGGTGTCATAGCCGGTGCTTCAACCCAGCAACACTGGCACCACGAAGCAATGCTGATCACCACCAGGGACGTAGACAAGGGGGTGGCTACCGGGGACCGGGGCCCTGCGCCCCCCCCCCCCCCCCCCCGAGGAAAATATATTTACACTAGATAAAATGAGATTCTCTGACGACCACCCCCCCCCCCCCCCCCAACATATGTCTGAGGAGCGAAATTTGTTTCTATCACCGACGTGCCCTCCCACCCCACTCCTGAGAAAAATCCTGGCAACGTGCCTGATCACCACACATTCGGTCGACCCCTCCCCCCGCTTTCAGCTTCACTGGACGCTGTCGTTGAAGCGGGAGTGCTCTGCCCAGCTGCTGTCGAGAGTCTCCTTCGACTCATCTGGGCCTGTAGCCCGATGGCCGTACGGCCCACTCGACCGGCGGGGATCGTCCTGGTGAACGATGGGGCCGCAGATGCCCCGCCGTTTCCGCATCGCCACGATCTTAGCCAGACTCGGGCGAACGTGCAGAAAGGTTTTTGGCACCTTGATGGGCGTCACGATGCAGGAGTCCGACACCCGTTCGAAGCACCGCACTGTTCTGAAACAACGATGTAAGCGAGGTATAATGCCTGGCGTAAATGTAATAATGGTAGGGCATCAAAACGTCCATTATGTCCTTTGGTTGTACGACATTAAACAACAGAGAGACAGTCTGGAAGACAACCGGACAACCAAGGACCACAGCTAGTTACATGACATGAACAGCATTTTGAGATGTAATAGGCGAGCTCAATCCCTCGTGCATTACTGACCATACCGGCGCTTTGCAATAGAGGAAAGATGACAGACAGAAAGACAATTTATAAAAAGGTTAGCGGTATGTCCTCACTTCACAATGCCGTCGTCGTTCCGCGCATAGTCCGGCCCATATGAGCCGAGAAGTCGATCACGGCGACCTGCTTGCGGAGGCTGAACGTTGGCGGCCTGCAGACAAGAAAAGAGAAACAATTACCTTTAAAAAACCAATATGGCGAAATAGAACACAACAATGACTGAGTATGAACAACGTGATGACGTGAACAACAACGTGAACGACAAATGATGACGTCAACACAAATAATACTGCTAACGTAATAGCACAAGCACCAAAAAAAACATTTTGAAACAGCGTCATTTGGAGTCACTTACTGGCCTCACTGTCATTTGTCATTTGGTGTTACTGGCCAGAGGGGCGCCGTCATTACAGTGTCTTAGGTTTATTATCACATAGCCCATTATTCGGAGCCAATTAGGTACACAATACTGAGTAAATGTGACTGGCCGTCACTGGCCAGATGGGCGCCGTCATTAGACGGAGGGGCGCCGTCACTGGCCGGAGGGGCGCAGTCACTGGCCGGAGGGGCGCCGTCATTAGCAGGAGGGGCACCGTCACTGGCCATAAGGCGCCGTCACTGGCCATAAGGCGCCGTCACTGGCCAGAGGGGCGCCGTCACTAACCAGAGGGGCGCCGTCATTAGCAGTAGGAGCGCCAACACTAGCCAGAGGGGCGCCAACACTAGCCAGAGGGGCGCCAACACTAGCCAGAGGGGCGCCAACACTAGCCAGAGGGGCGCCGTCACCGGCCAGAGGGGCGCCGTCACCGGCCATAGGGGCGCCGTCACTGGCCAGAGGGGCGCCGTCACTGGCCAGAGGGGCGTCGTCACTGGCCAGAGGGGCCTAAAAACAGACGAAATCTCATGAGTTTTGGAAATCTGTCGGACAGCCACTCAAACCAACGTTTTGGGCCGGTCTGCATCCGCCAGAAGGCCCGAGTCCTTACTTGGAACCCTTACTTAGTAAAATGGCAATGTTAACCTGCCAATGACTGGGGGGGAGGGGGGCAAATATCTCCCCCCGACAAATTTTCGCAATAGCTCAAAAACCAATAGCGGTATCAACGTTAAACTTTGGGTACCTTCTACACAAATTTTACGTCTTCTGTGCATAAATGAAGAAATTTTGTCGATAACAAAATCGAGATATCACGAATTTAGTGACGTTACTACACACGAGTTTGGCGAATAAAAAAACAGCTAAACTTTAACCCGCGCACTGCAGGGGGGTTGATTTCCGCCCCCCCTCAGGTTTTTCAAAGATAGCGAAAAAACGGCGGCGCGCAGCGCCGCCGGGTTTTGATACACCTGTTAGGACATCAATTGCGCACACTTTGAGAAAAAAAAATATGCTCGGGTCATCTCAGGTCAGGTCACCAGACCAGATCAAGTGACCCCACCACCAAACATGTTTGCAGTTGTGCCCAAGCCAGAGTTTTTCACCGATCAGGTTGAAACTTACAGGATGTCATGAGGGCATCAGTACTTACAATTCGTATAACTCGGAATTTTGATATCGGTGACCTAAGGTCAGGTCAATTTCGTAACCTCCCCATAATAAGTCAATGGGGAAATATACAAATGCTTCCTATTTCAAGGATATGCATGGTACTAGTCCAATTACTTCTGGATCATGTTATTATAGAATATTCTTGATGATCCAAGTGTAAGTTTTGTTCAGTGACCCCTATTGGGTCATTTGAGGTCATGCGAGGTCACCATCACTTTTTTGTCAATAACTCTCGACATAATGAAGATAGAGAAGTAAAACAAACATCAATGTCTTTGTCTCGTCGAGACACGTCTTCCCATATGCAACATGCCCTACTTGGGTCACCACTTGACCTTGACCTTAGGTCAAATTGTTAAGTTGACTTAACAAGGTCACCATATATACAGGGGCGCAGCCAGGGGGGGGGGGGCAAGGGGGCAATTGCCCCCCCCCTACGGATCACAGGGGGCCCCGCCGAGATTGGCCCAGATACCATTTGCATTAGCTAATGAAAACTCATGAGATTTCGTCTGTTTTTAGGCCCCTCTGGCCAGTGACGGCGCCCCTCTGGCCAGTGACGACGCCCCTCTGGCCAGTGACGGCGCCCCTCTGGCTTTCAAAAAGTCACGAGAGGAGCCCTCAAACCAGACAAGGTCACTCTGGTGCATATCAAGGGCCCTCAGAGACACTGAAGGGCTTTCGAAGCCGGCCCAGGTGGCCTCTTGGGCATGTCCAGGGGCCCATTGAGCCCACCGAGGGGCCCAAAAACTGTCCAGGGGCCTCTCCAGCATGTCCAGGGGCCCATTGAGCCCACTCAAGGGTGCAAAAACATGCCCAGGGACCTTTCAAGCATGCCCTGGGGCCCATTGAGCCCACTCAGGGGCCTCTAGAGCATGTCCACTTGTCCAGGGGCCAATTGAGCCCACCCACGGCCCAACAAACCTGCTCAGTGGCCTCTCAAGCATGTCCAGGGGCCCATTGAGTATGTTCAGGGGCCTCTCGAGCCTGGCCAGGGGTCCATTATAGTCTGTTTTGGGGCCTCTTGAACCTGCCCAGGGGCCCATCATAGTTTTCCCAGAGGACCATCGAGTCTGTTCAGGGGCCTCTCGAACCTGCCCAGGGGCCATTAGAGCTGCCCAGAGGCCTCCTGAGCTTGCCCAGGGGCCCATTGAGTCTGTTCAGGGGCCTCTCGAACCTGCCCAGGGGCCTCTCGAACTTACCCAGGGGCCCATTGAGTCTGTTCAAGGGCCTCTTGAACCTGCCTAGGGGTCATTAGTCTGTGCAAGGGCCTCTCGAGCTTTCCCATTGGTCCATTGATCCTGTGCAGGGGCCTCTCGAACCTGCACAGGGGCTATTAGAGTCTGCTTAGGGGCCTCTCGGCTTGCCAAGGGGCCATTGAGTCTGTTCAGGGCCCTCTCAAGCTTATCCAGAGGTCCATTGAGTCTGTGAACGGGGCCCTCGAGCCTGCCCAGGGGTTTCTAGCCGTCGCCTGCAGCGCCTGCTATAGCTGGAGCGCCTGCTAGCCGTGGTCGGCGCGGTTATAATGAGCGGTAATGTGCTGTACTCTGACCCACCTGGTGCAATGTTTTCTTGGGTTTCAAAATGGTTATTTGATAAGTCTGATGCGTTTTTGAATTCGTGGGGGGGGGGGAGTGATGGTAGTACAAAACAATTTAACAATTTTCCTCTCAGAAGTGTGTGCTGCAATATTTGTCAGCCAGGGGCGTCGCCGACGGGAGGGTCGGGGGGAGGTCTGGGCAAACTCCCCCCACTTTTAGAAGGCGGTGGAGGGTCGACCCCCTCCCCCCCCCCCCACACACACACTTTTTGAGGGAAAAAATAAAAATTTATCGTAAAAATTGTCTTTGCAGTGCAGTAAAAATCCAGCTAGGCATGACACAAGTTTCGCAATTGCTTATACAAATTTGGAAAATGGGAAAAATAATTGCATTAAGTGTCTGGCAGAGGCTCTCCTTGGCGGTAATTGCTGGCCCCAGGGCCCATTCCCTTCATAAAATATTCACTTCTAAGTTTCAAGCAGGCTACATGTTTAGCTAGTTTGCCGAGTTCCGAAAAAGGCGACGCGAACGAAAAGACGAGGAGATCGGCACCCGGAAGCTGCTCCAGCGGTACACAATTTGCTGGACCGAAGAGCTAATAGTCGAAACGGGTCAGGACCATCTCCCCAAGCCATCTCACCTCACGGTCTGGTTCCAATATTAACATTTCGTTTTCCAGGACCTAAAATTCACATTTTCACGCCGCTTCGCGGCGTCACATCGGTAGTCATCGTCATAACGAAGCCATAGTCATCGTCATCGGTTCGTCGTAACGCTGAATTGCATGAATATCATGTTTAGCTTATTATCCTCTACAAAGCACACCGCCTATATTTCTGGGTTTTATCAGGCAAAACCGTAAAAATTTCGCTCCGCTTCGCGGCGCTAACTAACAAGTACATACCTACCTACTATAACATGAAAATCCACATTAAAAATGCTGCAAAGGCAATTATCAAAATGGGGGTACATTTTTTCGTCATTTCAGCCGCCCCCAACTCAAAAGCCGACCCCCACCTGTTGTCATGGCTAAGATATGTTTTCTCTCCAGTACGTAACAATAAAAATTAGTTATGCGCTCAGTACAATGCCTACTGAGGGTCCTGGTCCAATCCAGCTCATCAAAAGTAGACGAGAAAAAAAAAACTAAAAGGGGGCCTCACAAAATAAAGTGGCCGAAATCCGTAGAGTTTTTCATATCCAGGGGTATTTTTTTGGGGGTGGGGGGCCTCTCCCAGGTGCTTGCCCCCCCCCTTCTGAAGGTCTGGCTGCGCCCCTGCATATATATCATTCAAAGCGCCTTGACAAGATAAACACAATGGCGTAAACAGTTCTCCGTTATCTTGATTAAGTAAAAAGTTAATAGCAAAACACGATTTAGCAAAAAAACGGCATTTTTTTAACCTCTGGAGCCTCAAATATTGACCTGAGATCAAATATGAGGACACCTTAGCGATTACAAATTTCACTGACTGACGTTTGCTTTTTTCCGTTTGTTTCTAACTATCATCGTTTCCAGGCACGTAGCCAGGATTTCGTCCAGGGAGGGGCGGCGCCTCGAAAGGGCCCCTTCCCGAGCGTTGAAAGGGCCCCTTCCCAAGCGTTGAAAGGCCCCCCCCCCAAAAAAAAAAATGAAAAGGAACGTTACAAGGCTGTAAAATGCAGTATGGCAGGTATGGCATGGGCTATACCAACGTTTAGGAGCTGGAGTCAGCAAACTGCCACATCGACTTTGGAACCAGCGACACGAATTTGGAATCAGCTATACCAACTCGGAATATTTTTTTAAGCTCAAGACCTGGAACTCGCGAAAATTTTGAGTTTTATGCCCTGGGTTGCTTTCTCATCAATGCGTCGCATTGCGTATGTTGCGGACCTCTAAAATTGCTATATTGCGCGTTTAAAAGTGCGGGGGAAAAGTGCTAAAGTGAACTATTTTGCCCAATAATATAGGAAAGTAGCAACATAACACATAAATGCGCCGAGAAACTGACCGATTTTTTTCCTAACTCGCATATAATTGAATTTGTAGTTAAATTGCGCCGCGGAGCGGCGCGAAAATTTTGAGTGTTATTCCCTGTACAACTGTATTCTTACTGTTGAAAGGCCCAAGATCCCTTCAGATCGTCTAGGGGCCCCTCTGACCTTTTCTACGCCCTTCCGACCTGTTCAGGGACTCATCTGGGATCCGCGAAGCGAAAAGACATGATGTGGAGTGGGTGATATATATAATACAAAGAGGGTTTACTCTACAGGAAAAAATAAAATCGGATCTTTCGGGTATATTGTAGCACCCTGACGAAGGTATTACAATATACCCGAAAGCTCCGCTTTTAATATTTGTACTGTGGAGTAAGTCCTCCTTGTATTTAATCTTCATCTGGGATCTCTACGTGCTTTGACCCTTCCGGTCTCACCAGAGACTCCTCTGACCTTCCAAGAAGCCCCTCTTGTGTGTCAAGAGGCCCATTCGGCCTGTTCAGAGGTCCTTCCGACCTGTCCAGGGACTGCACTGGCTGCTTTGTCGCCCTGCCGACATGCTCAGGGGCAGGGGCGGCGGATTGCGGGGCGCAGTTTAAGGGGGGGCCAAACTATGTTTTGCCCCCCCCCCCAGACGTGAAATCTAATGCATGCTATATTTGCGTTTTTAGAACGGTACTGGGCATCCCAAAATTGCAGCAGTCAAAATCAAGCTAGCCACAGTCAAAAATTGAAAAATTTCGCGCCGCTTCGCGGCATAACACAAGTTTCGCAATTGTATATACAAATTTGGCAAATTAATTCCATTAAGTGTCTTGCAGAGGCTCTCCTTGGCGGTAATTGCTGGCCCCAGGGCCAACTCTCTTCATAAAATATTATCTTTAAAGCGGGCTACATGTTTAGCTTGTCTGTCGAGTTCCGAAAAAGGCGACGCGAACGCAAAGACGCGGACTTCGGTAACCGGAAGCTGTTCCAGCGGTGCCCAACTTGTTGGCCCGAAGAGCTAATAGGGGGGACCAGGCCAGGACTATCTCTCCAAGCCATCTCCCCCAGGCTCCTCCAGATCCACAGGGACCATTTATGCGCGGAAATGTCGGTCTGCCTCTTGCTACTTTGAAACCATATGCACCGTTACCAGTTGTTTAGTTACAGTTCGGTACATAGGTATGTATACAGACTACAGTTATTATTATCATATGTACTATTGAACGCAGACTGCCACAGGCCATCGTGATTTACTATCCGAGTCTAATGTATATGAAAAACTACCTTCATTTCAACATTTTGCATCATACCGAGATGTGCAACCAAGAAATGGTGGTTACCTAAGGCTTGGCTCCACTCACGGTCTGGTTCCAATATTAAAAATGCGTTTTCCACTACCTAAAATTAAAATGTTCACGCCGCTTCGCGGCGTCACATCAGTGGCCATCGTCATAACGAAGCCATCGTCATTGTCTTCGTTTCGTCGTAACGCTGAATTGAATGCATAACATTTTTAGCTTCTTATCCTCTACAAGGCTAAGAACCTAAAAATGGCTATGTTTCTGGGTTTTATCAGGCAAACCCGAGCAAAAAAAAAATCGCGAAGCAACAAGTACCTACTATAATATGCAAATTCACATTAAATACGTTGCAAAGGCTTAAATACACGCATAACAAATTGGGGTACATTTTTTTCTCGTCATTTCAGCCGACCCCCCCACTCAAAAATTATCGGCGGCGCCCCTGGGTACAGCTGACAATTGACATAGTTTTTCTCAGTGTAAGGCAATGTCGGAACAATACAAACTGCAAGCTGACATCTTTCCTTTTTCGATATCCCAAAAGGTCGAAAACCTAAAAAAAATGGGAAAAATTCGAAATAGTGTGGTTGCAAAATAAAGTGGCCCAAATCCGGGGAGAAATTCGAAATTGGGGGTAGGTAAGGTCCGCTAAAAACGGTTTGCCCCCCCCCCCCCACAAAAAAACGGCCGGCTGGATCCGCCCTTGGGCGCAGGGTACCCAAAATCCCCCACCCCTCAAATGAAAATCCTGGGAAGGGGAAGAGTCATGTTGCCCCCAGATTGAGCAGCTAAAATCTGGGGGGGGGGGGGGGGGGGCAAAACTACCCTTTGCCCCCAGGATTTTCGACTGGGGGAATTTTGGGTACCCTGCCCCCGCAATCCGCCGCCCCTCCTCAGGGGCCCCTCCGACCTGCCCAGGGGCCCCTTCAGTCTGGCTAGGAACTAATCCGGCATGTTCAGGGGGGCTTCCGACCGGCCCAGGGACCCTTTCGGTCTGGCCAGGGGCCCCTCTGACTTGCCCAGGAGCCCCTCCGATCGATCCAGCGAGCGACTCTTCTGGTCGGCCTGCGCTGGCTGCTTTGTCGCTCTGCCGACATGCTCAAGGGGCCCTCCGACCTGCCCTGGAGCCCCTCCATGCTGGCCAGGGGCCACTTCGGCATGTTCAGGGGTCCTTCTCACCCACCCATGGGTCCTTTCGGTCTGGTCAGGGGCCCCTCCGATCTGCGCAGGGGCCCTTTTAACTTTCCAGGGGTCCTCTGGTCTCTCCAGGGGCCCTTTAACCTTCGAAGGGGCCCTTCCGACCTAGCAAGGGACTGCGCTGGCTGCTTTGTCGCCTTGCGACATGCTCCGAGGGCTCTCCGACCTGCCCTGGGGCCCCTCCGTGCTGGCTAGGGGCTCATTAGGCATATTCAGGGGCCCTTCTGACCCACCTAGGGGCCCTTTCGGTCTGGTCAGGGCCCCTCTGAACTGCACAGGGGCCCTCTTAACTTCACAGGGGCCCTCTGGTCTGTCCAGGGGCCCTCCAACCTGCTCAGGGGCCCTTATGACCTGGCAAAGGACTGCGCTGGCCGCTTTGTCGCCCTGTCGACATGTCAGGGGCTTCTCAACCTGCCCAGGGCCCCCTCTGTGCTGGCTAGGGGCCCATTCGACGTGTTCAGGGGCCCATTGGACGTGCTCAGGGGGCTCTGTGACCCGCTCAGGGGCCCTTTCGGTCTGGCCAAGGGCCCCTCTGACATGCACAGGGCTCTTTTGAACGTCCAAGGGGCCATCTGGTCTTTCAGAGAGGGCCCTAATGGCCCTAAAGGGCCTCTGAAGTCCTCTAAACTCTCTTAAGACCACGATTCGTGTAGTAAAGAGCCTATGATACCGCGCTTCGCGCGGTCTCGTCGGCCCTTTTCGGCGCGCGCAGCGCGCCGAAAAGGGCCCTCGCGCGCCAAAAAGGGCCCTTCTGGCTTCCAGGGGGGGGGGGGCCCACCGCTCTCCCCTTGGCTACGTGCCTGAGCGTTTCTGAGATATATGGGAATTTCTGGAGCGATGTTCTAAAACAGGAGAAAAAAACTGAAAAATTTGACCTTTGATGACCTCTGGTGACCTCAATTTTTACCTGACTTAAAAAAACACTGAAATACTTTCGATAGAACATGTATGAAGCTATCAAATGCCTTTTTCCGCTTCTCGCTACGTTGCGTAGTTTTCGAGATATCAGGGGGGGGGGGGGAGCGGAAATCAACTCCCCCCTGCAGTTCGTGTTCGGCGCAAACCTGCAGTGCACGGGTTAAGAGAGCATGTAAATTCTATATTTTGAGCAAAATGAAATACAAAATGTCAGAAAATAGCAAATGGCAAGGGCTACAAAATTGACTTTCGGATTTGTGAAAACTTTGATTTTTGACCCCGCCAAAAAATAATTTAAAAGAAATCAATAAAAAACATTTCTTCAGAAAAATCCCCTAAAAATAGAACATTGCAAATATATTAACAATTCACCGGATTTCGCATCTTTATACATAAAGAGGGGATTTAAAACAAGCTTTTCTTAGTAAAAGCTGCATATACTCTCTTTTGAAATAGGAAACGTGTCAATTTGTTGCCCTTTTCAGGCGGTTTGGGAGGCTTGGCCGCCTTGCCCCCTGTTGGATCCGCCAGCGGCCAAAAACATTGGGAGGGCCGAGCGGGTACCATTGGGGGAGGGGGCGAACTCAACATTAGGGGGAGGGGGAGGGGGGGGGGGGGGGGCACCCCAAAAGTATATAAATCTACACCTATGGAAGATATGTATGTGTTATACATATAAATATCAAACATTGGTTTAATCCATGCCCATGGGCATGGATCAAACCAAGGCTGCAGCCTTAAATAATATTGTCTGTACTAATATAAAACATGATGGCTGTGTTAGAGTCCTTCACAGTAGATGTATCAATGTTTTAAAATACAAAATGTTTTGTAACAATATAAATATTTAAGCCAAAATAATGCATGATGGTTATATAGTTTCTCCACAAGGCTGTACTTCATCCCTTCCCTGGTTGTACACTTCAGTCAGGTTCTTAACAGTGGACTTTCATGTTATCATAGTGTAGACAATATTGACACACTAAAACACTCAAAAGTATTGGCAGGAAAAGTAAGCTATTTTATTTTGATTTTTGATTTTTGATTTTCACCATGCACAGTGTGAACAGTACAGTATTTTGACACAACCAAACAATGAAACCTTACCTTCAGATTTGGATGAAATGTAGGAATATGGGACCTACATTTCATGAGACATGCCTATGAGGTTAGGACCATGACATACACAAGGGGGGGGGGGGGGCAAACAGGGCAATTCCCCCTGACGGTCCAACTAGAGGCCATCTTTTCAAACTCTGCAAGTCCTCGGCGACCACAAGGGTCAGACAATTCGCCTTCACCACACATATTGTGAATGATTGGAATGGCCTCCCATCCAAAGTGGTCTGCGCTCCTTCGCTGAATGCCTTCCAAGGCTAGATTGGACACCCATTGGGTTCACGTCAGGTTCAGCATACCAGTGACACTGACTGAGACATGCCAGGAATCATGAACTCGATGAGAGCGGGTACTACAGGCCTTGAGGCCTAAAAATCCTGATTACTGTAAGGTAAAGTAAAGTAAGGTAAGGTAAGGTAAGGTCTGTACTCTGTACGTGCCCCTTTGATCAATATATATTTTTTTTAATGGTGAAAATATGCCCTTTTTTAAATATAGCTGGCCAAAACCTGAGTTTTTTTTGGTGAGGGTACTTTATGCCCCCCCCCCCCCCCCCACCCCTAAGCAAAAATTGTCCCTCCTAGAGTGAATCCTGGGTACGCCACTGGTTATGACGAGCCCAGTTGAACAGCAGTTAACTTGCATTGTTGATGCATCTTGTTTTACAAGAAAATGATCATTTCCCCATTAGACAAACAACCCGGCAAAGCTTACATAGGGCCTGTTCCCGTGGTGCCTCTAACCTCCTCCAAGTTGCTCCAACTTGCAACTGTCTGTACAATAGGATAGAACAGTTGCCAGTGGAGTACACAGGATTCACTCCAGGAGGGGGTAATTTTTGCTTAGGGGGGGCATAAAGTACCCCAACCCAAAAACTCGCCATATTTGACCCAATATATTTTTTGAGGGGCATATTTTCAATAATTTTTGGCCGTATTCCGGTTTTGCACACCTTTTTATAGGAAAACGAAATATTTTATACTAATTCTACACGTCTGATTCCATTTCTACACGTCTGATTCCATTAGAACTGCACTCAAAACAGAGACATTATCAGTACTTACCTAACAATAATATTTTGTATCACCTGTGCAAAAGCGGAATATCGCCCAACTTTTTCCTAAAAACCGAACACAAATTAATTAATTTTGTTTACCAAAGGGGCACATAGACCTTCGGGGGGGGGGGGGGGGGGCATTGGTCCATTTACCCCCTCCCACCCTTGTGTACGCCTGGGACAGTTGAAAGTTGGAGCAACTTTGAGGAGGTTGGAGGCACCACAGGAACAGACCCACAGTTAGACGTGTTTCATCATAAGGCTTCATTAGGCAAGATGCAATTTTACACAATGAATCAAAAGGTGCTGATCAAGTATTTTATGACAAAACATGTCCACCTGTTAGCTTTCTGTGTCATATGCAATAATTGTCTGGATATTAATACAATTTCCCATTATATTTAGATATATTATATCCATATTTCTATCATGGGCTGCAGTAAAATATTTACCATATTTTCATTATACTTCTGTAGAACCAATCAAGCAAGCATTTCCATGCAACAAACACATGAAATACCTGGTCTGTGTAAAAATCAGATTCATGATCAATGATGTATAAGGTCAACAAGAACAAGAACTTACCAGAAAATCGTCGCGTTCAACTCAGGGTCGTCCCGTTTCTATATTGGGATTTGCACCTTCTTACAATACAATTTCGCAAGCTCGGAATTCTGGCTTCTGATCCCGGCAATGCATCTAGTCACTGAACCAACTCGGTGGTAATAACAGACCTTGGTAATAACAACCTATATTACTTCTGTACTATTTCAAAGTTACTAAATGACCACGGCCAAAGTCTGTATAAATACCACGGCTAGTTTGCGGCACAATCTGCGTATGACGCAATTCTGACGTCAGCGGGTATGACGTCATACCTCATGGCCCGTTCATTCCCAGATTGTGGCCCGGAAGAGCGGGAATGAAAACGGGCCCCACTAGTCCTGTGTCGAGGTAATTCTTTCACCACAAACCATTTTTAGATCTGCTCTACAAATCTGCTATCTCAGTCAAAAACCCCATGTTAAAGGTGAACTATTCCCTTTAAGTGCGCCGAGAAGCATGACAATGCTTTGTAAACAAATCGCCGACGCTAAATAGGTCGCCGTCGATGTGCATCGATGAGCTTCCGATTTAATTGCCAGTTTTGTGTTATTGTTTGTTAGTTTTTTTGGGGAAAATTATTATTTTTCATGATAATATAAAGCATAGTGTTATATACAGCCACAGACAAATTATACAATACTCCTAATGTTGAAAACAAATGAATTTATTTTCAAAAATTGAGGGTCGCAACCACTAACTATGCCGCCGTTGATGTGCATCGATGAGCTTCCGATTTTATTGCCACTTTTTCCAATCGCTGTTAGTTTTAGAAGACCGCCGGCCATATAATCACAACAAGCAGAACGCACAATATATTTTCCACTCCATTGCGTAAAAAAAACAATACGGGAAAAGCCCGCAGTTTGATGAGGACCAAAAGTACTTGCAAGTACCGGTCGTTAAAAGTGTGGAACGCTTATCAACTTTAACTTGAAATATCTTTCGGTAGGAAAGTTTTCATGCAAAATGTGATGAATTTACAATATATTTTGGTCTCGTCTGGCGATTTCAAGTGCTAACTCCATTTTTGTGGAAAAAGGTCATTATTTCCCTTTAAAGGAAATGGTTCACCTTGGAAATTTTTACCCAACACGATTTTATTATATTTTTTAATTCAATTTATTTTTATATTGTCAAAAATGGCCTTATATCGCGCCGATTCAAGCCAGAAGGCCGTACATTTTTATTGTTTATCAAAACTATATGCATACTCTCTGAGTCAGAGTCCTGACGTCACGCGAATGTAAAAAATGGTTCAGCCAATCAGATTCGAAAGTAGTCGCGTAAAGATAGACTCGCATTGGAGATGTGCCAACCGGCGGCCGGCGATCGCTTGCTAGCACCAGCTGCAAGCTGATTGGCTGATGGTATAGGCTCTGCCCGGGCTAGAACCAGTACAACATTCTTTCGCCAGCACCGCATTCCTTCGCCCAAAACTCAAATATATTCGGCTGGAGAGTCTTTTCAGTCAAGAAAACTTGCAGATAGGGGTTTCCCAACACGGGCTACACAACTGCTATCTCAGTTTAAAACTAATCTTGAAGGTGAACTATTTCCTTTAACATTATATTTGAGTTGAGATAAACATTTTGATGGCTTGGCATTGAAATTAAGTATGGTAGCAGTTAAAACAACCACAGTGATCTAAACAAAAAGATATTCGAGTTTGATTTTGACATCTGTAAAAAATAAGGCCCATGTGTATTTTAATAGGGCCTCTAAACCGACAGCGTCGTCTCTCTTTACCCAACTGGTAATGAAAGTCGACTTGTTTTAAGGTCAGGCTTGGCATATTTTCGTCTTTCATTTCCCGATCCCCGGGTGGTTCGCAATCTAGAGGCTAGCACTATCAGCTGGAGTTGTTGCAGCAGTTGTCCGCCAGGGACCGCTAGTGAGCCAGGGTGTTATGACGTCGCAAGCAAATGGTACCAGTGAAATATTTAACGCTAAATTTTTATTTATTTATTTATAAATAAATAAATCAATATTTAGTGATACCATTTGCTTGCGACGTCATAACACCTAGCTCACTAGCGGTCCCTGGCGACCAACTGCTGCAACAACTCCAGCTGATAGTGCTAGCCAATCTTCTGCGCAATATAATTTCTGCGCAATAGATGTCGACAAAAAATTGTGCCATACATTTGGCAGCACAAGGGATTTCCCTGTTATTAAAACAAAATCACATGACGTCACCAACCCAACTTTCCGCTTAAAATTAAAAGTTGAATATCTTCCAAGATAAACAATTTTTCGGAAAAAAGTTCACGGACATGTTCAGCTGACCTCGCCTGGCATGTAGACATACAATTAAGTGTGATTCGACAACTTTCAAAAAGGTGGGACAGCCCAGAAAAAGGTCACGAGTTCAAATATTGCACAGCACATTGTGGCCTACTCAGAAGAGCTACGGGGATGAATCCAACGCTAAAATACTCGTACATACTTTGTCTTACGTTTTCCACAACGACTTGATCTCTCAAGGTCACCATTTAACCTAAGGTCATTTGGGGACTCAGCCACCGGTACCATTGCACAGCGCATAACTGGTATACACAAATCATTTTACAAATTGAGAAGCATGGCGAAATGTGACCCAGGTGATGCGCTAACTTTTGCCGAAAACATCTACTTGATAGCTATCACGGTTTGACTTTGACAATTAAACGTCACGAGAAACGTCAATTAAACGTTACGAGTGGTGCAGCCCGGGTTCAGCCCAGGCTCGATTTTGCACAGCACATTGTGGCCTACCCAGAAGAGCTGCGGAAATGAATCCAATGCTAAATACTCGTACATACTCGGTCTTACGTTTCCCACAACGACTTGACCTATCAAGGTCACCATTTGACCTAAGGTCATTTGGGGTCAGCCGCCGGTACCATTGCACAGCGCATAACTGGTATACAAAAAAAAACATGTCAAAAAGTGACCCAGGGGATGCGCTAACATTCTTTAAAAACACCTCTTTGATAGCTATCATGGTTTGACCTTGACTATGAAACGTCACTGCGAGAGGTGCAGCCCGAGTTCATGCCAGGCTCGATTTTGCACAGTACATTGTGGCCTACCAAGAAGAGCTACGGTGATGAATTCAACGCTAAAATACTTGCAAACACTTGGTCTTACGTTTCCAACATAGACCCGACTTCTCAAGGTCACCATTTGACCTAAGGCCATTTGGAGACTCAGCCGCTGGTACCATTGCACAGCGCATAACTGGTATACCAAATTATTTTACAAATTAAAAAGCATGTCGAAATGTGACCCAGGTGATGCGCTAACATTCGCCGAAAACACCTACTTGATAGCTATCATGGTTTGACCTTCACAATTAAACGTCATTGCCAGAGGTGCAGCCCGGGTTCAGCCCAGGTTCGATTTTGCATAGCACATTGTGGCCTACCCAGAAGAGCTACGGGGATGAGTCCAACGTTAAAATACTCGTACATACTCGGTCTGACCTTTCCCATAACGACTTGACCTCTCAAAGTCACCATTTGACCTAAAGTCATTTGAGGACTCAGCCGCCGGCAGCGTTCGTCACGGGCTCACCAACCCCCAGCCCAGCCCGGCCCAGGCCCATGAACACCAAGCCCAGGCCCGGACCAGGCCCGGTCAAATTAATAATATTGAGGCCCAGGCCCGGTCCGACCCGTTCAGATTCAGCATATCATTATTTTCACAAAATGTTCAATCATTATCCTGGCATATTGACTTGTATACTATAAATGTGAAACAATTAACCAACTATGTTAACCAAAAAAACAAGAAGCAACAGCCACAGCAACAGTGTGTTGCTGTGTAAGTGAACTGCTGGTTGAAATATTTTTGAGCATGACCTGAGCTTGTGCGACGCGTGCATTACTTGAAAATTGTCAGGCCCAGGCCCATCCAGAGCCCAGTGATTTCCTTAAAGTTGAGGCCCGGCCCAGGCCCAGCCCAGGCCCAGCCCAGGCCCAGCCCAGGCCCAGCCCATTGCGAACTCTGGTCGCCGGCACTATTGCACAGCACATAAGTGGTATACAAAAATAATTTTACAAATTAAAAAGCATTGGGGAATGTGACGCAGGTAATGCGCTAACGTTCGCGGATTTCGTCCCCACCCTCCAGGGCGCATGTTAAAATATGGGCGTGATTGATGAAAATCGCCCCCCCCCCCCGAGTGAAAATTCCTTAGAGGAAGTCTTGAGCCATTTCACACTTCAAATATGAAGCATACTTTCAGTATCAGAACTGGTAACGCAACAAAAGGCAATAACAATAATTTGATCTTCGATTGATTACTGATAATTTTTGTATCGAATTATTCAACTGGAACAACGACATGTTGGGTCCATGCCTGGGGGCATAAGCATGTAAGATATATGAGTGTAAGCATGTATGAATATGAGCATGAGTGAGAGTTTAGATTGCCAGTTCGTTGTAAAGGTTCCTGTCACTGAAACACACGACACCTGTGTTTTCCTCTTAAATACGCAAAGTTCGATGTGCCGAGGAGTGCATACTCTTACCCATCCTGTCGAGCAAGAATACGCAAATGAAGGCTTTCGGAAAGTGCCTGTGGCCATACTTTAACCCGCGCACTGCAGGGGGTTTGCGCTGAACACGAACTGCAGGGGGGAGGGGGGGGGTTGATTTCTGCCCCCGTCAGATCCCGAAAACTACGCTACGTAGCGGCAATCGCAAAACGGCGTTTGCTAGCTTGATACAAGTTCTATCTAAAGTTTCTGTATTTTTTTTAGGTCAGGTCAAAATTGAGGTCACCAGAGGTCATCTAAGGTCAAATTTTCCAGTGTTTTCCTGTTTTAGGACTTCGCCCCAGAAATTCCCATATATCTCGGCAAGCTAGAAACAAACGGCAAAAAGCGATCGCCAGCCATTGAAATTTGCAACCCACGAGGTGTCCTCAAATTTGATCTAAGGTCAATATTTGAGGCTCCAGAGGTAAAAAAGGGGGAAAATGCTGCTTTTTTGCAAGACTGTTTTTTGCTAATAACTTTAGACCTAATAAAGCTAACGAAAAACTGTTTACGCCATTGTGTTTGTCTTGTCAAGGCGCTTCGACTGATATACATGGTGACTTCGTTAGGTCAATCTAAAAAAAATGACCTCAGGTCACGTGACTTAGACCTGAGGTCAAGACCCAAGTAGGTCATGTTGCATATAGAGAGACGTGTTTCGACGATACAAACACATTTCTGTCGGTTTTACTTCTCTATCTTCATTATGTCGCGAGTTTTTGACAAATAAGTGATGGTGAACTCGGATGACCTCAAATGACCCCATAGGGGTCACTGAACCAAACTTACACTTGTATCATCAAGAACATCATATAATAACATGATCCAGAAGTAATTGAACTAATAACATGCATATCCTTGAAATAGGAAGCATTTTAATATTTCCCTATTGACTTATTATGGGGAGGTCACGAAATTGACCTGGCCTTATTCCACCGATATCAAAATTCCGAGATAAACTAATTGTAAGTACTTATGCCCTCATGACACCCTGTAAGTTCCAAACTGATCGGTGAGAAACTCTGGCTTTGGCACAACTGTAAGCGTTTTTGGAGATGGGTCACTTGACCTGGTCTGGTGACCTGACCTGAGATGACCGGAGGTCTATGTTGTTTAAAAGTGTGCGCAATTGATGTCCTAACAGGTGTGCCAAATCCCCCTGCAGTGCGCGGGTTAACATATCTGTTCGTCATTATAATCATGGCCGATGAGAGATAACTGATTGGACTTCATGTAGCGACACTGCCAACAGCTGTCAGTAAGTTAAGCTGTCTAGAAAGTAAGTTAGCAATATGCACTAAGTGTGTACTCTTGGCAAACTTTCCCCTATGCTGAATGGTATTAAGTTATGCTGTACCGCACGGCTTTAAGCCATGCGGTACAGCTTAACTTCAGGCGTTTACTACTAGTGCCATCTAGGGACAATAATATAAGCAGACATGTGTGCTGTGCTCTGATAGGGAATAGGTCACCTTGAAAGTTGTCTTGAAATTTTATTATACGGGGTATTTTGAGCTGAAAAAACGAACATGACATTTTTGTTTGTACGATAGATGGATATCTGTTATCACCTCTCCATGCCGCTCTGCACCTCTCCGGTCCCTCCGGTCTCCGCCGACACACCCGTCCTGGTCTGGGGTATATTCAACACTCTGGCCCGCCACACCGGCACACCACACATGGTCACGGCTACCGCCAGAGGGCTCTGCCGGTCAGCCAGGTCACAGCGGTCCATATTCACACAAGTTACACGTATCAGCCAGCTCCGGCTCGATTCGCCGGGCCGCCCCAATTCACCGAGCCGCCCCGGCCCACCCCAATACACCGAGCCGACCCGGCCCACCGGGCCGCCCCAATACACCGAGCCGCTCCGGCCCACCCCAATACACCGAGCCGCTCCGGCCCACCCCAATACACCGAGCCGACCCGGCCCACCGGGCCGCCCCAATACACCGAGCCGCCCCGGCCCACCGGGCAGTCTCAGTGAGGATTCATACAGCAATGCGAACACAACATTCCCTCCCCATGTTACAAACAGATAACCGCTATGGTAAATGAGCATTTCAACAAGGAAACTAAAATGAGCATTTCCTTCCCACGCAAAACATGCTGAAGATAAATATACATATGCCAGAGCATACAGAACCTGCGCCGTAACGCAACGAACGACGGAAAGACTGATACTCAAACAGACTCCCCAAAACGCTGTGGCTTTCTCACAATGCGTCCACTCCGAGTTCGCTGAACAGGGGTGTCATCCAACGCTACAGTTGGGTCCACATCCAACGCTACAGTTGGGTCCACATCCAACGCTACAGTTGGGTCCACATCCAGCGCTACAGTTGGGCCCACATCCAACGCTACAGTTGGGTCCACATCCAACGCTACAGTTGGGCCTACATCTGCAGTGGTGGGCTTCACAAAGTCATCAGCATCACATGGCGTAAACAGTTTGATGCACGACTTATTGCGACGGAACATTTTTCCGTCACCATGGCGCACACAAACTTGGGTTCCGCGCAGTCACTACATACGGGTTAGGGAAAAAAGAACCACAAAGCTTTGAAGACTTGTTGGAGACTTTCACCAGCACCAGATTGCCGACGTTAAACACAGCCGGTTTCGCACACCTGGCGGCGATCAGCGTGCATCTTGGCTTTCGCCTTGTACCGAAAGTCATTGTCTCGCACCTGTTGATGTGTGTGACACGGGTGCTGCATGGCAACCTCCGGCATCTTGGTGCGGATGGTCCTGCCGAACATCAGCTCAGCGGGGCTAACGGCCGTGGCGGGGTGCGGCGTGCTGCGGTACGCCATCAGGAACGTTGTCAGCGCCGACCGCCAGTCCCTCCTCTCCACCACAGCTGCCCGCATCGCCTTGAGAAGAGTCCGGGTCTGACGTTCCACTCCACCGTTCGCCTGTGGCCACAGAGGAGTGACTGCGTGATGACGGATACCTCTCACTTTACAGTACTCCTCAAACTCGTGTGACGTCAAATTTCTAGCGTTGTCTGTAGTTATACTCAATGGGAAGCCATGACACGCGAAAATCTTTTCCAGGCGCTGCAGTATATGTTCCGAAGTTGTGAGTTCGAGTAGTTCTACTTCCACCCACCTGGAGAATTTGTCCACGATGACCAACAGATGCTCACCACTCGGGAACGGTCCGCACAGGTCCAGCTGCAGATCCTCCCAGGGTCCGTTCGGCAGGTCGCCGGTGATGACGGGCTCCGGTGAGTTGCCTGGCGACACAACTTGACATGCATGACACGATTTTACTCGCCGTTCCGCGTCGTCATCAATCCCAGGCCACCATACTTTACTCCGCAGTCTCTGCTTTGTCCGAACAATGCCTTGATGACCCTCATGCGCAAGATCAAGAATTCGTGCACGAAGTGAAGCTGGGACAACAATCCTCCTGTCTCGCATAAGTATGCCGTCATACTCGCACATTTCATGTCGAACCTGTTTGTATCCCCTCGGATACCGACGCCAATCATTGGCCGCCAAACAGCCAAGGACGGCCTGAAGCTCACCATCTTGGGACGTGGCTCGCGACGTGGCTCGCTGAATGTGCTGCTGCGTCAGAGTTGCAGGAACAGCATGCGCAGCGACGAAACGTATGAAGTCCTCGCCGCTCTCTCCATCCCCTGCCGTCACCACTGGCTCTTGTGTCAACCTGCTAAGATAATCAGCGATGTTTTCTCTTCCTGGAATATGAGTCACTCGAAATTTGTAAGGCTAGAGGCGCAGTACCCATCTTTCAATTCTAGCTGGTGGTTTTGACTTTGGAGAATATATTGCCTCCAGGGGTTTGTGATCAGTGACTAGCTCAAACTCAATCCCATAGAGATAGAGATGGAAACGCTCACATCCCCAAACGACTGCCAGCGCTTCACGTTCAGTTTGGGAATAACGACGCTCAACATCTGTCAGGCTCCTGCTGGCGTATTCAACGAGTCTAAACACACCATTTCGACGCTCAGTCTGACTAGGAACTCATCCAGCATGTTGAAGGGCCCTTCCGACCGGCCCAGGGACTGTTTCGGTCTAACTAGGGGCCCCTTTGACTTGCCCAGGAGCCCCTCCGATCTGCCCAGCGACTCTTCTGGTCGGACTGCGCTGGCTGCTTTGTCGCCCTGCCGACATGCTTAAGGGGCCCTCCGAACTGCCCTGGGACCCATCCGTGCTGGCTAGGGGTCAATTCAGCATGTTCGGGGCCCTTCTTACCCGCCCAGGGGCCCTTTCGGTCTGGTCAGGGGCCCCTCCGATCTGCACAGGGGCATTTATAACTTTACAGGGCCCCTCTGGTCTGTCCAAGGGCCCTCCAGCCTTCTAAGAGGCCCTTCCTACCTGGCAAGGGACTGCGCTGGCTGCTTTGTCGCCTTGCGACATGCTCCGAGGGCCCTCCGACCTACCCTGGGGCCCCCCCATGCTGACTAGGGGTCTATTCGGCATGTTCAGGGGCCGTCCTGACCCACCTAGGGGCCCTTTCGGTCTGGTTGGGGGCCACTCTGACCTGCACAGCGGCCCTTTGAACTTCCCAGGGGCCCTCTGGAGTCTGTCCAAGGGCCCTCCAACCTGCTCAGGACCCTTATGACCTGGCAAGGGACTGCGCGGGCTGCTGTGTCGCCCTGCCGACACACTCAGGGGCCTCTCGACCTGCCCAGGGCCCCTCTGTGCTGGCTAGGGGCCATTCAACGTATTCAGAGGGCCTTCGAACTCGCTCAGGGGCCCTTTCGGTCTGGCCAGGGGCCCCTCTGACATGCACAGGGCTCTTTTGAACGTCCAAGGAGCCCTCTGGTCTTTCAGAGAGGGTCCTGGTGGCCCTAAAGGGCCTCTGAAGTACTCTAAACTCTCTAAAGACCGCGCTTCGCGTGGTAAAGAGCCCATGATACCGCCGAAAAGGGCCCTGCTGGCCTCCAGGGGGGGGGGGGGGGGGCACCCGCCGTCCCCTTAGCTACGGGCCTGCTGAGAGGGCTCACGAAAGGGTTATTCCTCCTTATCATAGGGCTCTCTGACAGACTAGGAGGGTCCTTGTATTGTGTGAGAAGGCTTTGGATCCGCTTCTCTCATGGTGATTTACAACATAAAATGACGGTCGCCAGGCCGCGTGGTTGCAGCCGGGCATAGGGGGCCCGGCGAAATCTCCCGGGTGCAGGAGCACCATCTGCACCCCCTGGCTACGCCTCTGGACAGACACCACTGTGTTTATCTCGTCGAGACACTTCCGTAAATGTGCAACATGACCTACCTGGGTTACTACTTAACCTGGAATGATCTTGACCCGAGGTCAAAATTTGAATTTGACCTAACCAGATCATTTTGGACATGGTTCGAAGTGCATGACGAGAAGAACAGGATAACGGCAGATAACCTTTCTATCGTTTGCTTATATATGTATGAGAGAAGAAGTTATATCTACTACAAACTTTTTGACAAAAACAGTGTGACCTGTGGTGACCTCTGGAACCTATACTATCGACCTGATCTAAAAATCGAGTACACCCAAGCAATTACAAATTTAAGACTTTTCCTTTGCTTTTCAGTTTGTTCCTCTTCCTAGGTATCGCAGTACCTACCTGCAATATTTGGGGTTTCTGGAGCAAATTGCTAAAAACTAAAACTATTTTTTTTTGCCCTTTGATGACATCTGGTTCCTGGGTGGTGATCTCAATATTGACCTGAACAAAAAATAATCGAAATAATTTCTACATGAATTCAGACGAGAGCCGCTCATGTACTTCGAGGCGTTTTATAATTCAGACAGTGGACGTGAGGTAGTATGGCTGCGAGCCAGTTTCGTACGGTTTTCTTCACATGTGTGCATGGTTCCATTCATGCAAAATACCAGGGGGAAGAAGTGAGCATATGATGTTGTCGCACACTGATGCTCAAAACACAATGAGATGCGTTTGAAACTGTGTTCCATGATCAAATAATCCAATAGGGGAGAGTGCCAATATTGCGTCAGGTTTCCTAAATGCGCCCTGTCCGATATCTCAATAAGTACCATTTGTCCATTTCCATTACATTTTGGATCCTATATTATTCATCCCCAGCATTATTTCACCATTTGTCAGCCTACGGTCTACAAGCGAAGTCGTGTTCTTTACGCAGTAACCCAATATTTTAATTGTTGTGTTTTCTTATCCGGAATAAGCATATTGACCGCCCTGTTGTAAATTTTGGTAAGGGTGGAACAATCCTAAGTGTTTTGTATTTTCATAAGGCATATGTCAACATTAATATTAAGCAAAACACTATACACAAAAGACAGCCTGTTAGGAATAGTCGCCTTTCTACAAAGATGCCGTGAATTCCAAATTGCGCCCATACATAATGCGCCCACGGTATATTTAAGGTACAGGTAAAACTGCAACTTGTGGTAACACGAAATATGTTCGAGAGTCACTACCTCTAGGTTAACCTGTTTGCAATTTTCTGTCGCTCGCCTGATATTGGGGGAAGACTGATTGGTCTCTGAGGTTCCACTGACCTGATGTCATGCGATTGCTTTTGATACGATAGTTGATGGTAACTGGAGTCCAAAGTGGAGTAATGTTGGGCTCATTATGCCCTCTGGTGTTAATTCATGAGTTCAATGTGATAATCCGCGGACTCAATGCTTTTTCGGGGAACTTTGCGACAAATGTCGGTGAGCGGGGATGATCCAAGGGGTCCTTTGGACAATAATCCCCTAAAGGCTGAAACTTACCGAAAATTTAAGAAAAAAAATCCTGATTTCATTTTCTTTATCTATTTTTCGACTACATAGAGAACTTCATTTCATGGATTACTCCCATACGAAATATGTTTATCCAAACAGTTTAATTTCGTATATATGCCACGATGAGTTATAATGTAGAAGTAACATTGTCGTAGCAGGTCACCTAAATGCGCCCGTTCATGTCGCAATTAGGGCACGCTGTGTCTAAATGCGCCCTTTGCAAGGGTTTGCAAAAACTGCAATTAATACAAAATGACGGCTTTCATTGTTTAATGAAGGGCCTAGCTTGGTATAGAAATGTCCAAAGTTTTTGTTAAAGCTTAGTCTATATGTATATGCTTTTTACTTTTCACTCAGGACGAGTTTTCGCTTAAAGGGAAAAAATGACCTTTTCCCCACAAAAATGGACCAAAATGGACCTGGACCACAAAAATGGACCAAAAATGGAAAATGGACCTTTTCCCACACTTGAAATCGACAGACGAGGCCAAAATATGATGCAAATTCATCGCATTTTGCATATAAAAATTCCCTTCGAGAGATATTTCAATTTAATCTTGATAAGCGTTCCACACTTTTAACGACCGGTACTTCCAAGTTACTTTTCGGTTTCCATCAAACTGCGGGCCTTTCCCGTGTTGCTTTTTACGCAATGGTGTGGGAAAATATATTTTGCGTTCTGCTTGTTGTGATTATATGCCCACCCATCCTTTACAATTAACAAACAATACTAAACCTGCAATTCAATCGGAAGCTCATCGATGCACGACGACGACGACCTAGTTAGTGTCGGCGATTTGTTTCGAAGTGCCTATTCAACGTGACCTACAGCGTGTCCTCTCGAATTGCTGGAGGCCATAACTCGGTGACCGTTACTCGGTGAGGCAAAATATTCGCACAGTCGTCTTCAGGGCCTAAGACATAAGGCATTACAGACCCAATCTTATGTTTTTTTTAAGTATGAGGGTGTAAGGCACTGGTCGATCTGTCCTGGAACGCCCTAGATTTATAACACATTTCACTATGATTGCTATGCCATCTGCAGATATCGGCTCTGATACGGCGTACACGGAGTGTAGACGCCACTGGCCCGGTTGCCTTGAGGTCCTGTGTAATGTGTATATGTACTGTGCGTCACCGCCTAGTGATGGTAGCGCCGCCACCTATGTTCATAGCAGGTTAGAGCAGCACCGCGAGTCTCGGGTGGAGACCCGGACAGCGCTGTCATAGCAGGTTAGAGCAGGCACCGCGAGTCTCGGGGTGGAGACCCGGGCAGTGTTGTCATAGCAGGTTAGAGCTGCACCGCGAGTCTCGGGTGGAGACCCGGGCAGCGCTGTCATAGCAGGTTAGAGCAGCACCGCGAGTCTCGGGTGGAGACCCGGGCAGCGCTGTCATAGCAGGTTAGCTGCACCGCGAGTCTCGGGTGGAGACCCGGGCAGCGCTGTCATAGCAGGTTAGAGCAGCACCGCGAGTCTCGGGTGGAGACCCGGGCAGCGCTGTCATAGCAGGTTAGCTGCACCGCGAGTCTCGGTGGAGACCCGGACAGCGCTGTCATAGCAGGTTAGAGCAGCACCGCGAGTCTCGGGTGGAGACCCGGACAGCGCTGTCATAGCAGGTTAGAGCTGCACCGCGAGTCCTCGGGTGGAGGACCCGGGCAGCGCTGTCATAGCAGGTTAGTAGCACCGCGAGTCTCGGGTGGAGACCCGGGCAGCGCTGCGATTTTTGTCGTGTTGCGTTAAGCGATACCACTTAGTTAACAGTAACCGTCTCCTGGGGGGCTAATCGGATTATTTTAGTTTGAACCTCAGATGTCTCGTCACGGCAGTCGCTCGCTAAATGATCTCGGCGGGATGTTGGTCAGTTGTTGGCAGGGTTGCTACCAACTCATCTTATCTGACAAACTTATTCTGAAGTCAGAGGTGAAATCGCGTTCTTCCGAATGTAAATACCATGCGCTTGCTGACTGTTGAGACGAAGTGCCTAGAACACAGAAGAGCATTGTTCTGGAATTTGCGTTCTCGGGCAAACAACTCTCCTCCAGCTCTTCGGCCAGGAACATTAACTGCACAGCACAACGAGTATATTGTCACACACTGGAATGAGAACAAAGCTCGGATACGGCCAGCCTGTTATTTATTGACGTTCGTTTACAGCGCGGCTGATGTACTATGATGAGTTGACGAGTCCGACCAACAGATCCGACTCCTTAACAAGTCATACTAACGCGAACGAAACGCACGTCGGTTCAAAGTTAAAATACCGCCTGTATCCTCACATAACCTACACGATCAATGAAGTAATGATCAGAGTTAAAATACCGTCTGTATCCTCACATAATCTACACGATCAATGAAGTAATGATCAGAGTTAAAATACCGTCTGTATCCTCACATAATCTACACTATCAATGAAGTAATGATCAGAGTTAAAATACCGTCTGTATCCATGGGCGGATCCAGAAGGGGGGGGGGGGGGGGCGGGGGGGGGGGGTACGAGGCCATGGCCCCCCAAACCACCTGAAATCGGCGCAAATTTGCAAATTTGACACATTTCTTGAGATCAAATCAATTCTAAACAACTTTTACTACAGGAAAGTTTGTTTTTAATCAGTTATCGATGCACAAGCTAGCGAAATCCGATGAGTTTTCAGAATTGTGTGCGACTTTTTGGGATTTGCCCCCCCCCCAACTCACCCAAACCAACCCATTCTGGATCCGCCCTTGTCTGTATCGTCACATAATCTACACGATCAATCAAGAAATGACTCACAAATATAACTCTCTGTCGAGACATGCATTATGAGTTCTCAGTGACATGCATAATGGTTCTATACCACAGGCGTCCTATCGACCCAACGAGCGTATCCACCGACTCACGAAAAGACGCCAAATAGCCCGACACTTATGCACGCTCAGCCACGACTAGAAGGCTTATCAGAATATATCACAGGCTAAATGTGAACGGGGCCCTAAAGAGGCACACACATCTGCACGTAACAGTAACAAGGGCAATATCCATCTCTTGCTGAAGGGTGACAGTCGCAGAGAAACTACAAACTATTTCAATATCTCAACAAGTAGTACAGCAGCGACAAAACAACTCCTCATCGTTTCGAAAGATAAGTTACCACGTGGCTGAGTGGCTGCGAACTTCGTAAGATTACAACTATCCTGGGAATGGCCATGGTCGAGTGGTCGACGAGTTTGCTAAGTCTGACTGCGATTTCTCAAGCTGAAACCCCTCCCGTTCCCTGACCACATCCATATGTGTGTGGGCATCATTTTCGTCTCCGTAGGCCCACATGGCGCGGAGCGCCGTAATCATGCGTCATGCCGCGTGACGCGTATATCATGGCGCGGTGCCACGTAAGGCCCCAATAAGACAATCATTATTATCCAACTATCCGGTCACAACACTCCCCTAACTGATTTGCATTGGTGGCTACTGGCTAGCTACTTATAACGAAAGTATATGCGGGCAAAAAGGTTATTTAGAGGGAAACTACATCTCCCTCTAGAAAAACGAATGTTTTTTGTTTTTATTACCAAGTGAGCTTTAAGTTCCACCTATGTTCTACCTATATGGTAGTCCCACAGTATCACATACAACATCACCACCTCCGTTCGTCCACCACCATCACCACCATATACAACATCACCACCTCCGTTCGTAGTTTCGTAAGGGCTCTTAAAGCGTTTTACAAGCATTGCTTTGACCAAACCTGACTAATTTTGGCTTCTAGTTCATTTATAATGAATGGATATCAAATGATTGCGCCGCAATGATAAGTATGCTAGCATCGCAGAGAATTAA